>JPFM01000087.1:14272-40860 GCA_000733375.1 Paramecium sexaurelia | reverse complement strand
TTATTATAATAATATAAAAATCATATATAATTTATTATAAGACTTATCTGTTAAAATTGGAAGAAAATACTTAATGAAAGTAAAAAAATATATAGTCTTAACATTTTAATTTATATCTTTTGTTTATATATAAAATATCTATATTTAAATTTTATAGATCATATAAGAGAGATAATATATTAATACAAAATATATTGATCATAAAATTCCAATAAGTACAAGAATGAATTTCAAAAGAAAAATGTATTTTTTTTTGAAATCTTTAATATTCATCATTTAAAAAAATAAATTTGATTATACTAAGGATTCAAAAATACTTGAAAAATATTAGATAAAAAATAATTTATAAATAATTTATGTATGTTTGAAATAAATTTATGTATAATGTGTTTAATAACTAATAATATAATACATATTAATTATAAACTTTAAATATTTAAAATATAGAAACAATAGTTTAAAAAGTACAACATTATAATTAATAATTTTAATTAAAATGTTTAAAGTAATTTTAGCTTTCAAAGTATAAGTTGTTTACTAAAATAATAATAATTCTATAACATAATAATTTATAATGTTAATTATTAAATTTAAAGAAATTATAATTTTTAAAGTATAATATTTTCTCATATTTAAGGAAAATTTTTGATATATGAAGAAATAAGTATCATAAATTGATAATGAGGTTTTTCCACAGAACTAATCAAAATCCGAGAGTAATTCTATTGAACAATATAATAAAGGCTTCTCGAAAATAATAAATAATACTGAAAGGTTGAATATGAATTAGATGATAGATAATCTGAAATTAGAATATGATTATTTAAATAATTTTGCCAAATTCATTAGAATTCGTTTCACATAAAAAGATTGATAGATAAAGAGATTAACATCAAAATTACTTTAAATACGTTTAAATCAATAAATTAATACCAATTAGAAACTAAACAGAAAAATTAAATGAAAATTATATTTGATAATAAATTAAACATCTAATTTTTGAAAAATTGAAGCCTCAATTTTAAGAGACTTAATTATTAAGAAGTACTTTCAATTGTATCCTTATTCCCAATATTTATATAAATTTTGGCATTATAATGTTTGAGTTTTAGTTGATTAATTGATTCATTAATTTTTAGAGTTTATCTTCGAATTTTAAATTGAGTAATTATAAGGTTTTGAATAAATAAACTTTAATTATTAAATAACATCTAATAATTCAATTTTATTATCTAAAATTCATTTTATTGATAGAATAAAGTGTTTTGAAATCAATTAAATTCTTTTTTTTATGTTTAAATCTAATTTCGATGTATTTAATTCTACAAAATTCGAATTGATAACAATAAAATGAAAATTATCGGACTCAAATCAAAAAATTTATTTTACCAATATTATTTGATATTTATCTGTGAATAAAATTATGATAATGTTTGATTTGGCATATTAAAATAAATATTAAAAAATGTAATTCTAATCTCCTGGATTCAATAGAGATTTAGATCAAGAGCTTTAGGCTGAATAGCATGAAGACTTCGAGTAATAATATTTAGGGTTTTGTTTACGAACTTCAAAGAGAGAAACTTCAATTAACTGTCCACATTTATATAGTTAAACTTAAAGTATCAAGAGTATAGAAGGGTTTAATGATTTAAATGGTCAGAAGATGGAAAATATAACTCTAAAAAGCATCCAGTAGAATACTCCAGAGACAAATAGAACGTTGATACATACACCTACAAGTAGACAACACTAAACTGGTTCAAGCATGATGGCCTTTTTTTTAATAAAGAGATTTTTGGAGAAATTGTAAATAAAGAGAAAAATAATAGAAACGTTGAATTTGACTCATTTAAATTTAATTGGTGATAAAGCAGCAGACATGTATATATGGAGTTTGATTATAGTAATGTAGTTTTGCAATACACAAAGTCGATTTAAAGAGCTGGTTTTACTTTGAAAGCTATGAAAAAGTTATTGAAGATGGAGTCATCTTTGGAAGAGAATAAAGTAGAAACATTAAAGCAACACTGTCAAAATATCAAAAAGCATGTAATAAAATTTTTAGAAAACTAAATTGATAAAATTCCATTAATATAGTCAGAATCTGTATTTAAGATGTATTGGGATTTATTTGCTGTTGTATTTAGAATAATACTAGTGGTATTAATACCTTTGGAAGTTGCATTTAATACTGAAATAATGTTTGATAGGAATATTACTTTAAGCATTATCATTGTAGTAATTCTAATCATGGATTTTCTGATCAGAATAAATACATAACAATATTTGAAAGGATAAGCAATAAGAGATAGATGGAGACTGATTGTTTATTAAGCTAAGAAATCTATGCTTATTGACTTTTTATCAATTATGATAATGATAATTTTTATTTCGATAGAACCTTAAGATTAGTTCTATAAACTATTCACATTAGTTACACTAACATAATATTCTTACGTTTATGAGATAGTTTCAAAAAGTGAGTAGTTATCTTATTTTACAAGACCTTAAAGAGGAGTTTTAGGGTTATTAAAATTTGCTGCAACATTATTTTATATTCTACATTTGTTTAGTTGTGTGTGGTTTTGGATTTCTAGTTTGGATGTAGAAGATTCTTGGATAGAATTTAAGGACTTAACTGATAAATCTTGGCAATTATAATATTTGGAAGCCTTATATTTTGCAATAGTAACGATGTTAACAATAGGTTATGGCGATAATGTACCAAAGAATCCAAAAGAGAAAATAACTACGATTATTTTCATTCTTGGAGCTTGTCTTTGGTTTTCATACAGTGTAAATTTTATAGGAGGTATCATGAATGATATAACTCAAAATTAAAATGAAAGAAATTAAAAGATGAGAGTAATTAATAAATATATGAGTAAAAGAAATATTCCTTTTGCTTTATAGCATCAGTAAGACTATAAATTTATTATTAGGATAAAGGAATACTTAACATATAGATGGAAGGAGGATGATGAAGTTGATTTAGAAATAGAATAAGCCTTATTGGATCAATTATCTGATGAACTAAAGGAAGAACTAGATAAATAAGCTCATAAAGTATTTATTGAAAAGTCTATTCTTTTGTAATAATTTTTTAGTTAAGAATTCAGAAACGCTTTGTTTAAGAGTATTAAAAGAAAAAGTATAATATAAATTATTAACAACATTAAGTTATTCCTCCTGAAAATACATTTTAAATTGATTTTAATGGCCAACATCATTTATGTTTTATTGAATAAGGACACCTGTTATATTAGCATAAAGATTCAAAATAAAGATCCAAAATGAATACTATAATCAATTTAGGGGAATTTCTTTGTGTTAAAGAGTTTATAATAGAAGATCCAGAAATGGAATTATTTAAAGCAGTTGGATATGTTAGTCTTTTAGTTTTATCTAAATAAGACTTTTTATAGACTCTCAAAGACTTTCCAGAAGACTTTTAAAAATATTGTTAATTGAAAGATTCAATTATTTTAAATATAGATTCAACTGTTTTAAATAAAAGTGTCTATTGTCCTGCTTGTTAACATTTTGAACACTCTTTGGCTCATTGTCCTTATATACAACTTATATCAAATCGAGAAGTTGTAATAAAAAGGCATTTAAATACTAAGACATAATAGAGAGTTTCTGTTCCCAGAAGAACATCCAAAAATTTGTTTCTAGCTTTATCAGAAAAAGAATTAGTTTCTGAATTTGCAAAATTATTTGCAAGCGACAATTAAGCAATTATCAATTAATAGCTTAAAATCTAACTTTACCAGGAATCTGATCTTTTAGAATCTAACTCTGTTGAACCTCCTGCTTCAATTGATCAACTTAAATTAACCCAATAAAACTTATAAACACCAGTGCTACCATAATCTGCTTTATGTGCTGATTTATTAAGCAGCATAAGAATATAAAAGAATTTAATAAGAGAAACCGATATTGATCTCAAAGGGGAGTTAAGATAATAACTAAATTAAGGCAGAATTATAAGAAAAATGACTCTTCATCCACAAAACAAATAAATTAAAAAAAGTACTACTACAACTTTCACTGTAAGAAATATTTAAGATGATAATTTAGATGAATAGTAGATGTCTTTTGAATTTCAGAGCTATTAAAATGAAAGTATTATTCTTCTATACAATAAATTAATCAAGCAAGATTAAGATGACCCATTCGTTAAGCATGCATTATATCAAATTGAACCACTTTTTTGGAAACTAAATCAAAAAACAATAGAAAACTTTGAAGTCTTAAAAAATTATGATTATTTTTATTGCCATCATAATGTACAAAAAATAATTGATATTGTAAATAAGAATATTCATACTTGGTAAAAAGATATTATAGAGAGATTATCTAAATTTATGTTTTTCCCCTTTAATTATATTTTAAAGTATCTTAGATTAAGACGCAATAGGATGAATTAAGCGATTCTTGAGAAAAACAAGTTTAAAAAAATAAAAAATAAATTGCGAATGATATAATTAAGGAATAATTTATAACTCAAAAAAATGTCAACTTCATCAAATAAAAATATTAGGTTTAGTCAAATATTACCATCATAATTTCCATCATAAGATTCAATAATTGGTTGATTTAAGATTCATTATTATTTATATATATATATATTTATTTATAATTAAATCATTGATATATCAATTCAATAAATTAAATTCAATTAAGATTTATTAATTAATAATCTAAATTGTATGATCATTCTTTTATTTGCGACAGTTAAACTAATTTAATCATGTATCTTACTTAATTATTAATTAGGCGAATATTATTGTGAAACTTGTGATTCATTATAAAATTTTTGTTCGAGCTGTCCTGAAACAAGGCAAATAACCTAAGGCGATACAGGACTCTCTGAATGTCTATGCAAATAAAATTTTGTAGATATAGGAGGCTAAGAATGTTTACGTAACTGATATAATGAATTTAGAATGTCCATCTAATTGTGTTAATTGTGATTCTTTGGATCCATCTAAATGTATTAGTTGTGGAAACAAAGATTATACCCATAGAATTTTAGGTAATAGCAATTAATGTGTTTGCGAAGAGGGATATTTTGAAGTGTGGTACTCATATAATTGTTAAAGTATTATACTTATTCTATTTAGACATATAATTTAATTTATAAATACTTTAATTTAAATATATATTGTCTTAATAGTTATATGTAAAAAGATTACAAGATAAGTATTCCTGCTCTTAAAAGACTGTTTAAGGTCTCGATTATATGATTAAGAGAGGAGTAGTTGATGATGGCACCAATTCATTTTAATTTATTTCAAAATTATAATAAAATGAGATTAGTAGTACTGTTGCCCCGTATCCATTAGGATAATATTATATTTAATAATTTCAGAACTTGTTTGCTTTGGGAATAAAATTAAATCATGAACAAGTGGCTTTATGGGCTGCAAATGTCAATTCAAATGATTACACTATGTATTAAGGTAAGAGAGTAATATATCATAATACATGGAAATTCGTAATTTATTAATTTTAATTATCAAATTATGATGGGAATATATTTTTATAAATTGCTTTGTCGGAAAATGGTGAAGTAAAACCTGAAAATAAAAATCGTTTATTAGAATCATAATTAGGAAATATGGCTTTATTGTATTATTTAGCATACGAGCATAATTATTTTTTAAATGAATTAGAGTTAAACGAAATAATCAACGATATATTGTATATTTAATTTCAAAAACCATAAAACAGTTTGGATTATTATTACGATGGATAAGCACTTATTATACTAAAATGTTAAGTTAATTATGTGTTAAAAAATGAAGAATGCGTTTGCGATAATGAAAATGGATATTATATTTACAATGGTATTTGTAAGTTATAATGCCCAAATGATTGTTTAACATGTACAAAAGAAGTATGTCTGATGTTTAATAATTAAATCAGATGTTAAGAGGGTTATTATTTAGAAAGTAATAACAAAATTTGTTTGAAATGCAATTCAACATGTCAAACATGCATGAATGATAAAGTTTGCACAAAATGCAGAGAAAATTTAATTTTAAGTAATGAATAATGTTTGACCTGCTCAGAATTCTAAAAATAATTCATGTGTGATCAATATGATAGTAATTGTATATGTACAAAATGTATAGAAGGATTTCAATTGGATTAATTTAGTAAATGTATTAAATGTCCAATTAATTGTATATCATGCAATTTTGAGGACAAATGTATAAATTGTAAAGAAGGTTATTATTTTAATAATAACTAATGTATTTAATGTTAGGAAAACTGTATTCTATGTTAAGATTAAAACTACTGTATCAAATCAAATAAAGGATATTATGTCTAAAAAGGAATATTGTTATAATGTACTAATAATTGTCTCGCTTTCTAGAATGAATGTTAATGCGAGAATTGTCTTGCTAAATACTACTAGGATGAAAATGATAAATTATGTTATTCTTGTCCAGTTCAATGTTAAACTTGTTCAAATTAGTCAACTTGTCAAAGTTGCGTTTCTAATTCTTTTTATCTTGAAGATTCACATTGTAAAGAATGCAAAACACCTTGTTTAACTTGTTTAAATTAATCTAAGTGTCTTACTTGTATAAATGAATAATACTACTATATTTAAGGCGAATAGAAATGTATTTAGTGTCCAACACCATGTTATTAATGTTACTACGATCAAAATCCATTATGCATAAACTGCCTTGAAAATTTCTATTTATTTAATCAATAATGTTATGGTATATAATATCAATTAAATAATTATAGCTTGTCCAATTTATTGTAAAGGTACTTGTTAATTTGATGTTACTAATAAGTTTATTTAGTGTGAATAATGTTCAATAGGATTTTATCCAAGCTAAATTAATTTACCATTTGATTGCATAAACTGTTCAAACAATTGCATAAATTGTACAACTGAATAAACTTGTTTATAATGTTCCTCTGGATATATTTTAAGGAATGGATAATGTTTAAACTGTAGTTAAATTTATGAATCTACCTGTTTAGACTGTAATGAGTAAAGGTGTTAAAATTGCTAAAATGGATATAAATTAATGAATGGAAAATGTATTTAAGATGTAATTAATGAAATTCCCATATGTCAAGTTAAAAGATAATTTTATAATATACTCAGTAATTCTTGTGATTCTTGCTAATAGAATTGTATGATTTGTAAATCTTAATAAATTTGTCTTACGTGCGAACAATAATATTATTTGAAATCAGATATTTGTATAAATTGTAAATTGCCTTGTAATACTTGCATGAGTGATCAATTTTGTTTAACTACCTCAAATTAATTATATTATGTAGATTTAACAATAGTTGATGTTAATTAAATAAATACTTTTAAGTGCAATCCACCTTGTAGAAATTGCTACTCAAATGATGAGTGCATAGATTGTATTGATGGATATTATTTTGATAATAATAACTGTACGATATGTGAATCTTCGTGTAAAACATGTAAAAACTAAAATAACTTTTGTACGTCCTGTAATTCAGGTTATCAATTATTAAATGGATCATGTCATTAATGTATAGATTAAAATTGTGAAAACTGTCATTAATTTTGCTCAACATGTAATCATTTAGAAAATGATCTTTATAAATGTTCATAATGTTTACAAGGATATTATTTAATTGATTAAGAATGTCATCAATGTAATTCTAATTGTAAGATTTGTTCAGTTAAAAGTGATTAATGCACTTCATGTATCGAAGGGTATTTTCTCACAATTGATATGAAATGTGAAAAATGTAATTAAGGATGTAAATCTTGTCAAGTCTAAACAAAGAGTTGTATTTAATGTGAAGAAGGGTATTTCTTGTAAAAGCAAAGCGACTTTTTATATTAATGTGTTAAATGTGAATAAGGATGTAAATCATGTGATGAAGGAGGCTGTTTAGTGTGTATAGATTAATACTATTAAGCTGAGGATAGAAAATGTGAAAAATGTATTGCTCCTTGTTCAACATGCACTTCTTCAACTTAATGTACTCTTTGTATGAGTGGTTATTATTATCATAATGAAAAATGTGAGAAATGTTAAGAAAATTGTTAGAAATGCTCTTCATCAAATGACTGTTTAGTTTGTCAGGCTCCATTGTTTTTATTTGAAAAATCATGTATTAAATGTTCAGAACATTGCATTACTTGTAATAATAGTAAATGCTAATAATGTGAAGAGTCATATGTCTTATCAATTGATGGTATTTGTTAATAACATAATTTAATTTGTAATATCAACAAATGTTCTCAATGTTAAAATGATACATAATGCTTAGAATGCTAAGATGGGTATATTGTTAACATTATCAAAACTGAATGTATTATTGATAGTTAAATAGTGAATTCAAAGGTCATGTAAGAAAATGATAATGGAAAACTTTTACCGATTATTAGTATTTCATCAATTTCAGTTATATCTTTTGCTTTCATATATCTGATTTATAAATGCAGATAACTCAATATCACAATTAAAGTGTTTCAAAGGAAAAATGATATAGTATATCCTATACTACCAGTTATTTTTTCTGAACCCCCTGCAATAAATTGATGCTACTTATAGTTACTCTGTTTATGATTACATATTTAACTAAACATATTCATTAATCTAAATATATCAAAATTTAATTTTTCAGATTTTTATATAGAATATTTTCTATTTTACAGATATAAAAATTAATTTAATTAATATCATTTAAAGGAGCTTCTAAAAAATAATTATTATTTTTATGTTTGATAAAATTTTAAAAGAATTACTGCTGTTAAATAGTAAGAATCAAGACTAAAGTTCAATTCTTTAGAACTTATTTCTTGAAATCAACACTATTAATTAATAGTTATAGGATTTAAACATCTAAACTCCACACTCATAGAATCTACTTCATAAAGTTAGACCAGAAGTTTTTAACCAAATTTTAGAATTTGTTGACCTTAACTGTTTCTTAAATTTTAGATTAGTTAGCCATAGAGGTAATTAGACTGTTATTAAAATGATACCAAATCGAATTACACTTATTAAATAATAATTATAGATTAGAGCATCAAAGATGGAAAAATATAAATTAGATAATCCAGATAGTGTAATTATTTAGGATTTATTGTAAACAAAATAAAATGCAGAGTAAGGCTTGAATTCAATACGTAAATAAGATATAAATGAGATGAAAAAATTTGCACATCCTCCTTAGGTTGTTGAAAAAGTAATGTCTATGGTTTGTGCACTTTTGAATGAGAAAATTATTGGAGAAATTTCAAATTGGGCAGCTTGTTAGAAGATAATTGATGATATTTAATTTCTACAAAAACTTAGGTGTTTAGATATTGAGTTGACTACTGATAAATAATTGAAATTTTTTTAAAATATTCATTTAGTATCTTAAGAACAAGTTTTAAGAGTGTCAACTGCTTGCTTTTCATTTTATTAATTTATTAAGGCAATTGTAGAAATTAAAGAGTCCAAGTATTACAAAGTAAAAAGAGAGATAGAATAGCTTGAGAAATTAAATTAAATAGATCAAAATGCTTTAATTTTTCTCTAAAAAATGACAAATTGAATTTAATAATAAATATAAAATAAAAGTAGAGAAAATAGATTTAGATCAAAAAAGTTGGAATTTTATTGAGATAATTCAAATTTTTCATCTATTTTTATTAAACTATTATTTCTAATATTCATCAATCTATGTTGATTAAATTAAATTTTAATACTTCATTTCAAAGATACTTTTAAAAATGTAATATATTAAAAGCTAAATTTTAAATTTTATTCATAAATGATTTATTTTTAAGATTATCCAACATCAAATGAAATTCTTTTTTTGTTGTTGTCGCTTAACTTATCAAAGTTATTGGATTAACAAAATTACAATAGGTTATTTTAATTTTAAATTTATACAAAAATTATATACTTTATAATAAAACATAAATTTTAATATAGGTAGGAACATTTAAATAAGTAACAAGTTCAAGAATTTAAATTTGTGGTTATCTCTTATTATTGCTATTAAGAATTCAATATTAAATTTTAATAATAATATTGCATTTTAAAATAAGTTTCCTTGAAACAACAAAATATAAGAATGCAATTTAATGTTTAGAATCTTTCAGAAGAATATGAGGAATCTAAAATAAAGAGATAATAATTTAGTTATGAAATTTTAGAATAAAAACCCCTAACTTTATAATAGTAATGCAACTCATTAGCTTTTGATAACTCATCAACAATGATTTTTGCTTGTTTTGGACATATACTAAAGTTATTTACATTTAATAAAGAAAAATTGAAATTAATACCTTTTTTCAATATGTATAGTTCAAAAACAACTTGTCTAGAGGGTTTAAAAAAGTATAATCTATTTTTTTTTGCATTTTCATGCGGAAAATTATAACTATTAAGTAATGTAGGTCTCAATAATGGAAAATACATTTAAAAGTTAAAAGCTCACTAAATTCCAATCTATTACCTAAAATAAAACCGAAATTCAGAACTAATTATAGCATGTGATGATTGGAATGTTTCTTTTTGGATAAAAATGGATTTGTGGTAATAGACATATATGTATGCAAATAATATTAGAATTTGTTCAATAAGCTTTAATGAAATAGGAGATAAATTAATTTTATCAGATTATAATAAGAATTTAGTTGCCTTCATAAATAGAGGAAAATAATGGGTAAAGTTCTAAAGTTTCTCCTTAGGAAAACTAGGTTAAGGATTAAGCTTCATCGGAGATTGTTCTTTTATAGTTTAATCGGAGTTTAAGACTTTACATTTATACATCTTTATTGATGAACTCAAAGGCTTTGTAAAACAAAGAGAACTAAAAATTTAAACTTATGGCAATTGGGGATCTAGAAAATTCAATTAAATATTCATTGAAGAAAAGAAAATACTTATTAATAAGGATGAAGCATCATTAAATATTTTTTAAATATAAGATTAATTTGAATTTGTGAATGAATTTTAGATTTAGTTTTTTGATTCCTCTGCATAAGGTACTCTCAATAGTAATGGATAGTATTTAATTACATGGGATAATTATACAAAATGCATAAAAATTTATAAATACTAAATCTGATTAAATAATTTTAATAACAAATAAGTTTATTTCATTTCTAAAACTCTAGCATAAGAGTATATTTAATATATATAAATATTCTTCGTTTAATCTTTATCTTAAATTAAATCATTTTTATTGTAAAGGTTATAAATCATAATTCTTAAATTTGTGTTGCTGGATAAATGGATTTTAGATAATTGAAGTGAGTGTATATAAATTATCCTAAAATAGTTTCATAATTTTTTAGGGCTAGTTTGAATTAGTAAAAGAATGTATCGGAATCATAAAATAAAGGGAATCAGAAGCATAGAAAGTTAAATTCAACTTTAAATTTAAAATTGATTAATATTATAAAAATTATAAAGAAATATATTACAATTTTTATATAAAAATTAAGATGACAAGATAAAACTGTATTTATAACTTTCAAATTTATAGTGGTGGTGGTTGTTATGGATATAATGGAAAGAAGATCTAAAAGTGGACAGAATTATATACATTTTATTATAATCCAGATATGTAATTAACATTAATATATTTTACTAAATCAAATACTATTCATTATTATGAAGGTTAATATAATTAGAAAGGAGTAAGAATATATTAATGGATAATTTAGGCAGATAATACTGAGAGGTAATATTTTGAAATTATCTTAGTGGTGGAAATTACAATATAAATGGCTTAGAAATAGGTTGTTTGAAGGAGGTTATTATGTTTTGTGGGGACAAACAATGTATCTATTAAGATGGATATTATAATACTTAAGGGTAAAAGATTGGAAAATGGATTACATATATTTCTAAAAGAAAGATGTATCTATAATTAATTATTGGTAGTGGAGGGGGTATTATAATCAATCGGGAATTATATATGGAAAATGGTACGAGTTTAACGAAACCTATAAAAAGTTAAAATTAAACGTTATATTTTAGTTAATTGTTTAGATGTTAGATTTTTCTTATGAAGGGATATTATAACAGCAGAGGATAGAAAAAAGGAACTTGAGGTGAAAAATTAGATATATTGATTGAATTAAAACTCTTATTATAGAATTAAATGTTTTCAAATGTAATTATATAATTCTAAAATATAAATTCTTATTTAAATAGTATATTTGATATTTTGTTAAACTATAAATTGATTTAATATTTAGAAGTTATTTATATTTAATATGATCAATTATCTATAATATATGTTCAAGATTATTTAATCAATAATTCTAATGGATCAATATTATATACTTAAACTTCTGAATCAATCGATTCTATAGGTTTGTTGTTAATCAATCTATTTGATTCTTTATTACTAACTAAATTAGGATGGTATTGATCTAATTTACCACCCATTTAATGGCTTTAGATTATAGCTATATCTCCAAACTGTTATTAAAGAATAAATTATATGCGAGATATTTCATATAATATATTGGTAAGTTTGCGTTTTTCTTTTGCTCTTTATCTTAAACTAGCGTACTTTTCTTATAAATTTTCTATCGATTTTGAAAATTAATTGTTTTTTTTATTCGATATTTTAAATTGATTTAAAAAGTTCAGTTAAAATTCTTTACATTCTGGATAATACATAGTGATTATTTCATTTAGGAACCCATTTTCTTATAATTTTTTATTATATAGTAATAATAAATATTTTAAGACAAATATCATTTAGACAATAGATCCAATTTAAGCCAAAATTTATCCTAATTTTGGATGAGTAATCTTTTCTTTTATAGCTATATTATCAATTCTAATTAGATAACAACCAAAGCTTTCAAAATTATATTTTAAGTTTGACATTGATTTGACTACATTTTAAGAAAATGATGAATCAATTCCTTAATTTATGAATTCATAATTATTGAGAAATTAGTAATTCTCAAAACTATTAAAAATCATACCATTATCAACTATAGTTTCTTATTATTTTAAAAGAATTTAAGAATATTGAGGCTTTTTTGAGTCAAAATTAGTATAATGTAATTTATTGAAATATTCAAATTTATTTGTTACATAATCCAATTAACTTAATTTAATTTTCAAAAAGAGGAAGCCGTGATATTTAGAAAGATAAGTGTCTATAGTATTTTCATCTGCACAATAACTTTCATCATCTTTAACAAAATCTTTACTACATCGAGCTAAAACTATAAAATATTGCTTATGTTCCTAATATGAATCATCTTTAAGATCCAAGGTATTTAATACTAAAGAAGCATTATTTAACTAAATTAAATAAGGTTTGTCTTTACTACTAAACAAGGGTATTGGTTCTTCATAGATAGTTTTATTTTTAAATGTAAATAGAAGTGGTGTAATTATATTGTTTTCCTATTAGAATGGATCAATATCTCCTGAAAAATCTTGTAAAGAAATTTGAATAGTTGAATCTTCTAATTTAAGTTCAGCATATCCTAGTGTTTGCTACATTGTGCTGACATTTGGAGACAATGTATTACTCTTCCATAAAATAATAACATATATAAAATAGATTAAGCTAATGCTGCTTAAAACTAGTGTTGATATTCCTCCAAATATGCTTTAATATTATGATTTGTTTCTATTTGATAAAAGAACAATAGGAACACCAAAAACATCTATTTTCTCAATAATATTCATAAAAAAGTTCATTAATTCTTAATATTTATATTAATTATAAAAATAAAATAAAAGAATTATATAATAATAACTGCTAAAATTATAATGCCATAAATTTAAATTCTAATATTTATTTTATCAAATAATCATCACTTATCATTAACATATACCTATTCAAAAAGGTGTATCTAATATTGTTTCAAATTCTCCTGTTAATTTTGTTGTTTCCTTTACTTATCCTTGTAATCACGTCACTACATTCTCGGAATTCTGCTTGAAGGAATTATTCATTTATAATATTTTGTCCTTAAATACTACATTTCCTATTAAATGAATAAATTCTCTGAAAGATTTGATTGCAGGATTGTTTCAATAAATTATGGACTAGAATATTATTGTTTAGCTCTGACATTCATTCTTCCAAAGAGTTAAATTTTCAATCAATTTATAATAAATTTCCTATACATTTGCCTAACTTTATCTTGCTGAAGCAATTAATTTATCTATTTTCTCAATATCTTCAGTTAAAACAGTTGTAAACAGCTAATTTGGTTAGAATTGAATTTTTAATGTTCTTATTAAGCAGTTGCATTTATAATAGCTTATAAAATCATCTTTATTGAATTGGCAACTTTTAATGAAATCTCAAAATTCTATATACTTCCTTTTAAGTTTATTTATTATTATTACTCATCTGTTTGTTCTTTCAAATCTAATTTTGTTCCTATTAAAATAATTGGAAAAATTAACTAAACATCTTATGTTTTGCAACTTTAAAAGTCTCACATCCTTTCTTCTGCTTATTTAAATTAATTTTTGCCACACAACTCTCTTGTCCAGATGTATCCAAAAACTAAAATTTTTATGATAGTTAATTCTAGTAAATATTAAATATTAAATATTATCAATAGTTATTTTCTTAAAATAACCAATAATACCTTTTTTGCTTGAATAATTGTGAAGAAACTTTCCAACCCTAAATATTGATTTTTAAATAATATTCTTATTCACCCATAAGCATAAATTAGAATAAACTCTTCCTTTAATTTGATAATAAAAATAAATTATTACAAATAAAACGACCTCATTCTTCATAATCACAATTAAAAATTACATATTGATATGCAATAAATTTTCAAAATAAACAAAATAATAAAAATAAACAGGAAATGCAATATTGTAATGATGAATTTTTGTTTTATAAATTTAAAAAAAAAAATAATTATGTTATTTTAAGTATAAGGCAAACAATTTTAGAGTAATACTTATTAGCTTAGTTATTAAATCTTTATCAAATTCTTAATATCAAAAGAACAAATATTTACAATTCAAACGCCAAACAAAATCTGTCATTTTAAATACTATCTTCACAGATTTTCATATAAATTAACTGAAATAAGATACCTATATTAAAATATCAAGACTTTGTTTATTAGAACTTATGTAATTATTATTTTATTGCAAGTAAATTGAGATAAAACTTTATCAATTCATGCTCTTATTATTTTTTTTCATATTATTTGATAGTTTTTCTTCTGATATTTTATTTCTATTACTTAATTTAAGAAATAATCAGATTTTTTCAAAAAAAAAAGTCAATTTTCTCTATTAATATATAATGAATATAGTTTTTTATATTAAAATCATTTATTTAACAATTATTCTAAATTAAATATAAGCTTTAAATTAATTATAATTATTATAATTAAAATAATTAGTATTGAGCTTTCATTAATTATTTGAATTATTCAAAACATTTATAATCTCTATATTTAAAATAGCTATATACCAAATATATAAGAGATTATTCAAGCTAAACATAATTAAGAGAAACTTAAAATCTTAATGAGTAAGTAAAAAATACATGTTCTGCTTAGAAATGGTGGCAATTATTTTAGAGAAATAAATTTCTAAGATATCACATGTATTATTTATTTCGAATGATTTAAATTTATAATTAATCATGAAATAAGTTCATTATATTTTTAATTTATAGTTCCTAATTTATTATAGAAAATGTTTATTTTATGATTTGATGAGTTTATTCTTAATTTATAATATACATCATTTACTCTAAGTATGATGAATGGAAAAAATAAAAGAAATAAAGGGAATAGTATTATCTTGTAATTGCTGAAAATATCATTTGAAGATTTATTAAAATCACTTCGTATGCAAATATTTACATAATTTAAATTAGTCTATATTATAAGAGATTTTTTTATAAATTGTTATTCTCAATAAAACTATTGTAATATCTTTTTTATTACAAATTCTTGAAAGGAGTATAGTAATTCATTTCCTATCTCATTCGAAATAAAACAATATTGAAACCTTAACAGAATTATTTGCTTAATTATCCATTCTATAATTATTATAATAAATTTAGCCAGTCAACTTCGAATAAATACATGCTTACTACTAAAAAATTACATAATCAATTATTTAAATAAATGTATTATAAATAAATTGAAATTTTTCATTCCCAACAAATTTCTATTTAAGGTTTTAAATATATATTTAAATTGTATTGATCATTGATTAGATAAGCTAATCCAGATCTAGCTTTTTTAAAATTCTATCTATCTAAATTAAATAGTGAACATTAATTTTAGATAATAAAAAAAATAGTAAATGCTTCAAATATTACTTTATTTTTTCTTAAATTTAACAATATATATGATTAATTTTATAAATTAATAATTATTAAGGATGATATTATATTTTCTGATAGAATTACAAAATATCTTGAGTTTATATTTTGAATTAATCAAGAGAAATTCAATTATTTATGATACAAAATATAAATTATTGTGACAAAAACAAAGAAAAGTAGATCAAACTTGTATGTATGTGCTTAAATTGCAAAGAGAACAGTTTGATTTGCTGTTTGGAATGTGCTAAAGAAGATCATGAAGATCATCTTGAATAATTAAATGAAACGAATACATTCAAATAAAAACTCATTCAATCTAGGGAGGATTGCAATCGATATGTCTCTACTTTAAGATCTTAAATGGAAAAAATTTTAAATTCTTTTGAACAATTTTGTGCAAGAATTTTAGAAAGATATTCAATTGAAGATTAATAATTTTTTTGCCTCAAAAATGAGGAAATAGGATAATTAATAAAAATTTTAGATTCCTTCAAAGGATTTAAGGAAAAATTAATGGCTAATAACATCTTTGAATCTTTCAATGATAAAATAGATCAGTATTAATAAGATAAAATAGATTACCATTAATAAGATAAATAGGAAAATTATGGAGACATATCAAGTGTTCAACAGTAAAATAAAACTGAACCTTTTATTCTTGATAATTATCTTTAACAAAAATGTACTGGATTTTCCTTTTTGAATGAAATCTTGCAAACAAATCCCTAACGGACTTAGCTATTAGTTAAAGATAATGAATTTAATCATTTTCTATTTGATCATTCTTAATAAATAGCTTAAATAAAGATGATATGTAATTACTTTTCTAATGATTAATAGAATAATTTATGTAAAGTTATAATAAAACTTAATAGTTGAGTAAGGAAAGATGGGAAAAAATAAATCAGTTGTAGTTTGAATAAGTATTGTTAAATAAGTAAATGGAGAATATGAATTAGAAATCAAAGGAAGAAATAAATCAGTTGTAGTTTGAATAAGAATAATTAAATAAGTAAATGGAGAATATGAAATAGAAATAAAAGGTAGAAATAAATCAGCTTTTGACTAAGTAAGAATAATTAAAAAAGTAAATGAAGAATGCAAATTAGGAATCAAAGAATGTAAGGACATAGTACTATAAGCTTTATGACGAGAAAATAAAAATTTAGACTGATTATATAAGGTTATCAAAAGAGTATGAGTAAAAATTGGAATAGAATTACAATTTGGTTTTATAATAAAAAGAATGAAAGAACACATTGGCGAGTAGTTTATTAATTGGTGGGATTGGTCTACTTTTAGGGATACCCTTAGTTGGTTGAATTATAAAATTTTACATAAAAACTAAAAATATTCAATTGTAAAATCTTTTAGTCAAAAGGGTTTATTCTCAGATAAAAACTTAATAAAGTTTGACTAACAAAATCTAAAAATTATTTTATAACTGATATTAGAAAATCGAAAATAGTACAACAAATTTCATATATTCTAGATCGATTCATTCCCTAATTTCACATAGAACTGACTTTAGCAGAAGTTATTTCTGTAAAGAAGAAGGTTTTGCTTGTTTTTTTCAGTTAGTTTTATTTCAAAGTTAAAAACAATTTTTTGAAATGTAAATACAAATATTTTTTCATAAATTTTAATAATAAAATTGCTTTTTAATTCAAAGTCCACTTTGAAATGGAATATAGATAATTAATGAACTTTAGGAATTTTTTTAAGTCCCTGCAATTAAAATTCAAATATCAAATAGCTGTAAAGCAAATTTATATTGACAAATTCAATTGAGAATATCAATTTTGTGTTTTAAGTTTTAAACACACTCAATTTAAATTCTTTTAATATTTTAATAAATTCAATTCTTAATCAAATGTCCAAATTAAAAAATTTAGAAATTCTAGAAATCACAATAAACTCAAAGGATCTAATTCGAAAACTTTACTATTAAAATCATATTTGAGAAATATATAGAAGAGAAGTTTCATAATTATAAAATACTTCCATCAATTTATAATCGATGAATTAGCATAATAGATAAAATTCTTAAATTAAATCTATTTTTCAGATTTATGATATTTAATAATTGAATAAAGTGTGTGCTTATATATTGATAAACGCTAAGGTTTTAATCTTTTTACTTTAGGGGTACTGATTTTAGTCTATTATTTGAGTTTTTTATAAATTTTATGTCTAACTTGATACCAAATAGTATCATATTCAATGAGGTATCTATTGATATGAAATTTTGAATGTATTCTTTAAAAAGAATAGAATGGATTGTAAGTTTTCTCTAACATATTATTTTTTTGAGTAATTTAGTCTGATAACAATATTAATCTTAAGAAATAAATTGAATAAAAGAGCTTGAAATTCTTTAAAATCTTCTTAAATTCTTAGTCTCGTAAAGATAAAAGCTTAAATTATTGACAGAACCATAGCTAGAAATCAAAATAATATTTTATTGATGCAGCAAGGGATTATAGAAATACAATTTCTTAATTGGCATCAATTTTTTTAAATACCTTTTATCAATTAAAAAATTTATTTAAATTTACAGATGTAATAGACTTTGGAATATTTATATAATGAGAAGAAAAAATAAAAAAGATGGCATCGATACCATAATTTTTTGGTCAATAGAATATAAGTCAAGAATTAAAGAACAAAAATATATCCAAGCCCTTAGTCAAACAGATTAAAGAAAAAAATAATATTGAATATTTGAATACAAAGATGATAGGATACAGGATGGGATGATCCTATCTTTGCCCTAAGAGAGGAAAGAATTGCAATAATGAACAACTGCTGTATAATAGATTATCAACTAGGAGAGGAAATATTTAATATTTAAGGATGGATTATCTTTACAATAACACTCAAAAGCAGTGAAGATACTGCCAAACCACTTAAATTCTTTGATCTTAGATAAAAATAATAAGGGATAAAGCATTTCAATAAAGAACAAAGGATATCTCCTAATTATCAAATAAGTATGGAAGAATTCAAAAAAAGTGCTAAAAAAAATCATGAAAATGATTGTAAGAAAATATGGCAAAATTTGATTAAATTCAAAAAAAGAGACAAAGAAATCAAATAGTATACCTATAAATTATAATATAATGATTATTATTATACAATAAAACAAGAAATCGAATTTAATTCCGACTCAGCTATTGAATTTAAATGTGCTAGTTTATTCTTACACTGCGCTGTAACTAATAAGAGGGAATAATCGATCAATTGAGATATTACAGGAACAGAGATAAAATTAGAAAATATATTTTATTATGATTTCTCAATATAAATATAAAATTTAATTAAAATATAATAATTGAAATTATAAATTGAAGATTTTGACTTTAATTTGTAAGATTAAAATAAAAATTATGTGTTTTCTAATTTATCTTAGAATTGATCACATTTTTAATCCCTTTTGGGTCGAGTAGATCAGTTTAAATGATAATAAAAATAGATCAAAAATGAATTGAACATTAAATATCTAAAAAATACAGGATTTGCTTTTAAATTATTTTTAATATTGCTATTTAGATTCCTTATTTAGTCAAATTTATTCTAAATTGGGAATATATTCAGTGGTTAACATAGTTTAATTTTCTTATGAAATAACAAAATCTCTAAGACAATTAATTCTATTAAACTTAGTTCTTGAGTTCAATGACTAAGAAGCAAATATACATACTACAATAACTTGCATTCACCTTGCTTTGAATTAATTTATGATTTTTAGCATTCTAAACTTCATAATTTTGATTGTAAACCATTAGGTTGATGTTGAGAGAATCGTGAATATGTACATATTATTGAATTTAAAACTAATGTTTCGTAATTTATCTTAATATTTTAAATAATTAATTAACATAGAATAATTAATTGAAATCAAGTAGTAATTAATCCTAGTAAGTATAAATCCAATTTTAATAAGTTCTCAAATTAAGCATAAATTATATCATAAACAATAACAATCAACCAGAAAATCTAATTAAATAGACTATCAAACTATTTTATTCCAAAATCATCAAAGATGTATTCGATTTATTATATCACAATAAATCATAAATAAAATAAATTATCATTTGACGTATTTCAACAATAAAAATTTCAAAATATTCTCTTACAACAATTTTGTTGAATTAACAATAAATACAATCTAATAGTTGTGTGGTAGTACTTCATATTTTCTTAATTCTAAAATTTCATTTTAGTATTATTAGATTATCTTATAATGAAGTTTAGTGCATGAATTATATATTTGATAAAATGCAATGCTAAATATCCAACTAAACCAGGATTATTTTTAAAATAAAACCAATAATGATACTATTATATTAATATTTTAAGTATACAATCATCATTTATTTGAAGATAAATTACAAAGGTATCAGATATAAGATATTAAGATAATATTTTGATAATTTATTCTAATTAGAATACATATTATATGCATTTGTAGAAATAAAAGATAATAAATTTATCTAAATTCAAATCCTTTCTTTAAAAATAATAATAAAGTGATATAAATAAATCGAAATTTATTTTGATTTTTCAAATTTAAAACCATTATAAGGTTATAATTGTCCTTATAATAAAATATATTAAAATAATTTTATCATTCAATTGATTTATTTGTTAACATATTTTCAATATTTGAATAAATAACTTTTTTTAATATTTAAAGTTTAATTTAATAATAGTATATAATAATTTGAAGAGACTTGGTTTGTTTGAAATCGGTTGATTTAAACTTAAGCTTCTTGTAGTTTAATAATGATAATTTCCTTTTATAAAGATCTTACTAAAATACAATGATTTTTGCCAATACATCAAAATTTTAACATCATACTTCTCTTAAAAAAAGGTTATTTCATCTATATATATAACCATCGTTTGTTCTAATACAAGTGATTTAGGATAGACAGGAATCATACATAAAAATTGACTATAATCTATGTTATTTTGATATTTTATGATTAGCCAAAGAAGATCAGTTATTAAAAAGTAAAAAGTATAAAAGATATTAATGTTACTTTATACATATCTTCACTTTAAAATTACCAATAATTATGCAATAGGAAAATACCTTTAGGACCAAGTAGATCTAATCAAAGTCATATTTAATTGCCTCTAAAATATATAACTCACAGAGATAATCAATAATAAGTAAAAATTTTAAAAATTGGACTTACAAAAAATAAAATTAATTAATTCAAACTAAGCCCATGATAGATGCTCATAAATATTTAATTGATAAATTTTTATTCATTCATTAAAAAAAATAATTTCTTTTATACTTAATTTTAGAATAAATCTACTTTAATCAAACTACTTTTATTTACTGATCTTCAAATATTAGTTTTAATTGTATTATAATTAATCTAATTATCATCCCTCCAATTTTCAATTATCCTATTTCTTAATTTAACAAACCTTCTATATTTCTAGTGACAATATAGATATGAATTTAGAAAAATATAAATGAATAAATCAAACTAGAAGTGTTCTAAAGTTTTTTAAATTTGAGATGAATAAGTTTATTATATTAAACTATATAAATTTTATTGCTACCTTGAATTAAGATTAATCCGTTTCAATCTTCTTTTAGGACTTCATTTTTTTTTTAACTTATCTGATAGTATTTTAAATAGCTTAATTTAAATTGCTTAGGTAGCTCTTTTTAAATCCTTCTTAAGTATAGTCATTTAATCTAGAAATAAATTCCTTAATTATTAATAAAGTAGCCTTTTATATTGATATTTCTAATGAAAGTTACTTATTACAATTAATCTGTTGAAGGTTTTGTAATAAATCAAGGTTAATCAAATCATATCTATTTTGGTTAGTCTTAAATTAGACAGACTTTATTTATTTTCTAAGTTTCTTCTTTAACTCAAAATCAATTATCCTCAACCATTCTCATAGATAATAAATCGAAGCCATAAATGCTTATCAAAATTGATTGTAATAAGCTTGGTGTAGAACAGTTTTAAATCTCAAAACTATCATCGAAAGGTGGTTATATCATTACTAAAATGGAATTCTAGCAATAAATGTTATATTAATGGTTATTTCTGCTTGCTTCAACTAATTTTAAAAGGATTATTTAACAACAAAATTAACCTGTTTAACATCAATTTCATGTTTAAACTTGCCAAATGATCAAAAAATTCATAAAATCAATTTGATAATAGTTTTTAATTGATACAATAATTTTAAACTTATGAAGGAGATTTGATTGAAAACATTTAGAATTTAATGAATTTACCTTAGAGATACAATAGATATTCATTGTTTAATGTAAATTAACTTAAGATCTATTATTATCCCACCGATAAACTTGCTTTTAAAATTTATTTTTACTTTTTAAATATTATTAATTTATATTATTTTCAATTATTTTAAAATAGATTATAAGTATTTTAATAGAAAATTAAGGATCATTGATTCTTCAAAAAAATTAAGGTTTTTTTAAAGTTAAAAAGATATTAATTTTCCTATTTCTCTCATTCTCATTTTCTATCATTAAATATTTGATGAAATTAAAAATTTGTTGACAAAAGTTTTTTTAAGAACCATTTTAATTTGTTTAATTACATAATCGATAAATAATAGACTAGTTAAGATAATGGAATAATAGTTTAATGATGAGAAATGATAAACCTCCCCAAATTTAATCTACTTTACATCTCCAATATTTATAAATTAAATTTTGAGATGGATTAAAAGTGTTTAAAGAATGAATCTAACCTTCTACAATATTAGGTTATAAACACTTAGTAAGTAAAAAATGGCTGTTTTGCAATTGCAATCAACCATAAATAATCTCTAATACTTATGGCTTAGAAATAGGAAATAATTATAGGCTTTTTTAAATAAGGGGTATTTAAATCATTTCAAACCATCAAACAAGAAATCTATTCTTCGTGCATACTATACTTTCAAACATAAAATTTAAACTTTATAATAAGTGATGGAGTCTCTTCATTAAAAATTTGGTCATCTAATTTATTGTCCTCAATAAAATATATTTAGAAATTAAGAGGCCATAAAAGACCAATTAATTGTTTACTATTGAATAATAATGAAGATATTATAATTACTGGAAGTAATGATTAAACAATAAAATCTTGGAACTAAAAAAATCATTAATGGAGCTTTTCATAAACTATTGTGCGCCATAAGTCTCATGTTAGCGCATTATCTATAAATAAATAAGGAGATAAATTTTTATCTTGTGCTCGCAATTATACTATTTCTGTTTTTTAATTGTCTTAATCGAATTAAATCTGGGCAGTCTAGTAAATAATTTAAGTTGATAAACTTGCTTATATTATAGGTTTTATATGCGATTCAGTGTTTGTCTATTAACCAATTAAAATGAAGCTTTCATAAAATGCAGAATTAAACGCAGTTGGAAACGATAGTTTATATATTTATTAACTTGATCATGAAAATCAGTATATAATGAAGTAGTAGTTATTGGTGTAAGGAGATGAATAACTATGTTAAAGCGGGTTCCCTTTTTTTTATTGTTCCAACAGAAATACCTTACTAATTAAGAATGGTTCATAAATTAATCTAATCAAAGTTATAAAAAATGATTAAAATGATAATAAATACTAATAACTATATGATTTCTAAATAACTTAGGTCATCAATTTTGACCCAACTTATTGTAAAGGAAAAGTATATGGAACAATGAGCTTAAATGGATAATATATAATAATTTCAAATTTTCCATAAAAAATAATAGAAATAAGAGAATTAAAAAAAGTGGACAATTTGTTTGAATGATTAAGTCTAAATTGTAAATAATAAATTATAAGAATCAATAAATTTCAATATTTTTTACTCAAATTCTTATTAGATATAGAATTATTTTATAATTTTTGATTCCCAAACTCATTTGCAATTTCCATAATCTATTAATATCATTTTGAAATTGTAATTCTAGTTGTTTAAATTATATTGAATTATAAATCCTATTTTTAGCTCTCAAATTCAACATTTACGGATTGGATCAGTAACATAATGATGATTCGATAGCTTTAACTGCAAATACTAATAAATTGAATTCACAAAAATTATTTCAATTTAATAACATAATAATACTAAGAATCTAAATAATTTTGAATAGTTGAAGTAAGCTAAAGGGAAAATTGAAATGAAAAAAGTATAAATATTATAAGAAGGAATTAATTAATTTTGAATTTTTCATTTAAATTTCGATTTAAATGAATAAAACTGCTAAAAAGGATTAATATTGAAAAATTATTTGTATTTATCCCTTGGGTTTAATTATTAACATTCATTTATTAAATGTTTCATAATAATTAATTATAATAACTCTTATTGATTTTACATATGATTTTAAACATTAAATTTATTTAGAATATTTAGAATTTAAAATAATAGTAATATTCGTAAATATAATATATTTATAATTATAAAAGCTATTTTTCATAGAACCTAACTGCGTGGGTATCATAATTATACCACTCATGAATTTATAATAATAATTCTAATAATAAGTTATTAGTTAATCTGACATTCTAACGCTGTTCAAAATTTCTGAATCGCTTTAAATCTATTAAAGGAATAAAACCTATAATTTCTTATTTTAGTAAAATGATTCTCTTTTCGAAAGTTTTATTTAAATTTATTTACTGCTTCTAATTAAAAGTCATTTAAATTAATTAAAAAAAATGAAATCTGAATCTTATTTTTCCTTGATAAACATTTTTTAAAGTTCATATGAACAGTAGCCAGCTAATTTTGATCATGAAATATTTGATAAATAAAAGATGGTTAAAATTAAAATTTAGTTCACCCAAGAGCATGAAATCATTTATAAATAAGATGAATTAATATTGAGAATGTATTTTTTAACTTAATAATATTAGTGATACATTTTAAGACAACTTCAAGACTTTAGATATCCTGAGAAATTTGGATTAGATCAAAAATCTCGAATGGTAAGTTGATTATGGAAAAAACAAAAGAAAATTTTAAAAATGGAAAGCATTTTGGCAAGGAAAAATTATTCCTGCTGTTGGTGGCTACTAAGAAAATGAAAAAAAGTAAGGTTTGTGGAAAGAGTTATTTCATTAATATTCCAAGTACATTTAAATAATTAAATTCATATAGTTAAGTTAAAATATATGAGATTGGTGAATATTAAAAGGAAAAAAGTGTGGGAGATGGATATATATCAAAGATTAAAAAAAAAGTATTTTAAATTTAAAATTTGAGTAGCCCTAAAGGATTTTACAATGAGTAGGGTTAAAAATAGGGAAAATGGTATGAATTTATCTCTGATTTTAATGATAAATCTAAAGTCACATATAATGGTGAGTACTATGCTGGTAAAAAGGTTGGTTTGTGGGATACATATTTTGAATTTGAAGACAAAATTTAAATAATGTAATAATTAATATGAAAAGATTTTACGGACACTTTATAGTGGAGGTGGATTATATGAATTGGAATGTTCAATTAAGATTGGAATATGGATCGAACTTAGTTATGGCTTTTATAATGATTCTTAAGTTATTTATTAAGGAAAATATAATAAAAATGGTTAAAAAATAGGTAGATGGGATACTTTATATAGGAAAAGTGATGAATTTGAGATAATGTAAAAATGATTAAATTTTTTAGTGGTGGAGGATAGTATGAATAAGACAGTTCGATTAAGATTGGAAAGTGGATTGAAATAAGTGATAATTTCGAGTATCACTCTCAAGTCTTTTATGAAGGTGAATACAAAAATGGAAAAAAAGTTGCTAGATGGGATATTTTATATAAGAGAAGAGAAGAATTTGAATTAATGTAAAATTATTCTAAAATTTTAGTGGTGGTGGAGAATACAATGAGGAAGGTTCTATTAAGGTTGGAAAATGGTGTGAATTGAGTGATGTTTATTTTGTGGATTCAGAAGTTATATATTAAGGAATCTATGATAAAAACGGTAAAAAGGTTGGAAGATGGAATACAATGTTTAGAAGTTGCGAAGAATTTGAATTAATGTATAATTAATCTAAGTATTTAGTGGTGGTGGATAGTATGATGATAGCAATTCAATTAAAATTGGAAGGTGGATTGAATTAAATGATTCCTTTAATGTAGGTTCATAAGTACTTTATGAAGGTTGTTATAATAAAAATGGCAAAAAAGTAGGAAGATGGGATATTTTATATAGGAGATGGAATGAATTTGAATTAATGTAAAAGTATGAT
>JPFM01000086.1:220772-339264 GCA_000733375.1 Paramecium sexaurelia | reverse complement strand
AGCAGTATATTATAATATAAATAATATATAAACTAAGAGAAGCAGTATATTATAATATAAATAATATATAAACTAAGAGAAGCAGTTTATATTATAATATAAATAATATATAAACTAAGAGAAGCAGTATGTGATAATAAATAAAATATAAAAAGAATGATGATAAGCAGTTATGTAACTATTTTATATAACCATCCAAGAAAAATAATGTTTTATCTCTTTCATCCAATTTTTAAATTCATTATTTATCAATTTATTAATTAATTAATCAATTCAAGTTTTTTTATCAACTTAATCTTATTCTTAAAATAATAATTTTATCTTTAATTTATTTTTCTAAATTATCAATTTTTGCTTAAGCATTTGTAATTGCTTATTATAAATTATTTATTGCATTTTTATATTTATCTTAAAATTATTTTTAATCAACAATGAATTTCATCTCACTTATTCTCAAGTGCTATTATAATTCCTCAATACTTTATTGTAAAGAAATATTTTTACTTTTTTCCTCTTCAATTTATCTCTAACTAATTTCTTATATTTGTTCAAATTATATTTTCTATAAAATTAAATTTCCTTAAAAGCAAATAAATTTGAACCATATTGAAAAGTTTTGAAACAAATTCGAAAATCCATTAATCAAATTCTTATAATAAGAAAAAAAAGTTAAAATTTTTAAAAACCCTTCCTCTCCATAATCGAGAGAGTTTATCTTTGAATCAACTTTCTTGAGTATTTTTTTAACAAATTCTATAGTGATAAGATACTTTCTTGCTTCAATTAATTCTGAATTTATCTAAATTTGAAACTAATCGAACTCATTAAAAAGATAAGACGCTTATATTTAATTCATATCTTAAATTTTATCGAACAAATTAGTTTTAAGATCTTATGCAACTTTGGAAAGAATAGCTTGACTTTTATTATATAAGTAATTGCTGATTTTATCGCTGTGTTCCAATTCTTTCGGCTCAATTTATCTTGGAGGAGTGTCTTTAATCTTAGTCCAGATTTCATCTAATTTGTTTTTATTAAAAATTGTGTTTAGTTACTCCTGATCCTAAATGTCTTCTAAAACAATTATGTTTTACTATAATGCTCTATAGATTTATTTCTCGAAATTTACCTTTGTATCTCTCTCCAAATCAATTAAATCTTCTTTTACAGAAGAAATTACTCTATTTAAATGTCTTTTTTCAGCAAACTAATTCAAAAATAAGCAAATTGACGTGAAATTCCTTGTATCATCTTTAAAAGTAGTTTTTACCAAATCTTATAAAAATACACCTCTACTTTACAGTTTAACTTTAGGATGCTAAATTACAACTACTAATTTCGTTTTTATAGTTGTAACGATATCATAAAACATTAATTTAATAATTAATTATTCTTCCCATCCTCTTGTATCTTAGAATCCAGGAAAGTCAATCAAAAGATGTCTGTGTTCTTTATTATATGTATAATAAGGATACAGTGTTATTGATTTAGTGCCACTGCTTATTTTAGAGTACCCTTCTTCCTTTTTCAACCTTAAATCCCCTCCCCAATCTGTATTTATATACTCATAATTAGCTCCATTCAACCAATTGATAAGGGTACTCTTCCCTGATCCTGTGCTTCCAATAAAAATAAGTGCAGATTCACTTTCTTTTATACAATCTTTGTTGTGTTCAAATTCTTCTTTAAATTAATTTATTGCGCTTATTAAGTTATTTTCAAAATCTTCTTCATTCTTATCCAACATATTTCAGCCAATTACAATACTTTTTAAATATATTTATTATTAATCTAAGATGATGTGTTTGGTATAGAAAAAATTATTTTTTCTCAAAGCTAATTCTATTAAACTAATCTTGATAGAATATATTGTTAAATTAAATTATAATGGCATTTTTAAGCAGCAATTTATTTATATTTATGATGTAAAATGAAGGAATCTAATTTAAACTAGATAAATGTTCAAGATTGGAGAGTTAATTTAAAAGTCTAGTCCAAACTGTTTATAAGCAAGTCGAAGAATCATAAAATGCTTCACAAAAATCTCAAGATGCTGTTATTTTTATAGGTGAGACTGGCTCAGGTAAGAGTACAATTGTAAATTGGTTAAATAGTGCTGAATTCGAAGTTAAAGAAGATCATAATTAGGATGCTATTTTAGAAATGAAAACAGAATAGGAATAGGTATTTTCTCAGACAGGTTCTGGGACCAAATCTGTTACTCTTTATCCATAATATTCATATAATGATAGTCAAAAAATTCTTACTATTGATTTTCCAGGATTTAGAGATACAAGAGGATGGTAGGAGTAACTAATTATTAAAATGATGTATATGGATGTTATTGCAAAATTTAGTACAAGGGTTGTCATTGTATAAGAATAACCAGCTATAAAGATTTAATCAAGAGGAGTATTCATACAAGAATTAATCTAACAAACTTTTTAACCTCACGATGATGCATAGATTGATTCAATTTGTTTCATTTTAAACTTATTTGTTGAAGGGGAAAAAAAAATTTAACAATTAAAAAATAAAATTTCATTAGATTTGGAGGAGATGGAAAGAAATGTTAAAGATAAAAAATAATAACAAGTGTATAAGGCTTTGTAAAAAAACATTTAAGTAGTCGAAAAGATTGATTCTGAAGAAAAATTCAATTTAATGTTTAATGATAAAAACAGGTAAGAACTTTGGTAAGCAATTAAGTAAACAAAACCAATTAAAATTTAATGTAATTAACTTGAAAATAGTTTTTGTATTGGAGAATATCTTTAGATTATGAGCGATATGTATTTGCAAAGAATTCACGAATTCATAGAGGACACGTGGTCTTTAAAAATTATTCAAACTTATGATATTGAAAGATTAAATTAAATGATAAAACAATTAGAAGTCAAGATTTACCAATTATAAAGTTAAAAAGACATAGTAGCATTTTAACTAATCACTAAATTTTTAGATGAACTTTATCAATTAACTCATTCTAAAAATTCTTCAACAATACCAACTATCTCAAAATAATATGAAACTTTTTTTTAATTATATTAATTCTTTGTTAGATATGACAAATTTATTTAAGGATTTAGGAGTTCTGAAGAATATATTGTTATTCTCAATAATTATTTTTCTTTCTTAAAATAAGCACTCATATTCTAGAGTTAAAAGTTAGAATTAGAAAACTAACAAAATTAAGAGATAAAAAAATTAGAAGAAGAGAAAAAAAATTTAATCGAAGAGAAAGTAGGAGTTTATAAAGAAATTTTTACTATGCAAAATTAATAAATTTAAGGATGTTAGGATTCAATGCAGTGGTCATAAAATGTTACTTAAGATTTATTAAAGATGTAGTTTTCTAATAATAGTTCTAATTCTTAAATTGATAATTAGAAGATACCAATCAGTTCAATAGAATAAGTTTAAACCAGCATTATTATTGATAAGCAAGAAAAAATTGCACTTCTTAAAGATATTGGAGGATTATTTTCAAAAATCCAAGCAATAAAAGAAAATTTTAAAAATAAATACAAAAAATCATATAATTTTTGGTTCAATTATGAAAGAAGTTAACAAGAAGAAGTTGAGTTTATATAAGTAAGAGATGAATTATAAAGTAAAATAAATTCACATTTATTGTAACAAAGTGAACAATCGGTCCATTAGTAAAAATTGGATAATATACTAAAAACAATTTCCAAATGTTCAAAAGAAGCTTGAAATATCAATATAATATTTTTAAATTCTAATAAGATATAAACGATTTAATTTTTATAATAAGATTAGGTAGTCTTACAATCATTATGACCTTAAGCAGGAATTTCAAAAGTAGAGTTTGAGCATAAAAATTCGAAAAAAGTGAAAAAACCACAAAATTCGAAAAAGTGAAAAAAACCACAAAATACAAAAAAATAAAAACTTCTATTAATTATTTAAATCAAATTAATTATTGTCCGATCAATAGATTAAGCAATAGAAAAAGCTATTTTATATTTGGCAAAATTCGATTCACATGTCTGTAATTTAAGAATATTTAATAGCTCCTCATCATTTCGAGAATTATTTGTGATTTATAAGAAACATATTCTGGTTAGCAATACATATCAAATCTAATCCCAAAATTTTTATATTCGCTCTTCTACATCCATAGTTAATGAATTTACTCTAAGCATATTTTCATTGATTTTTCATTCTTCATTTATAATCAGATTAACTTGATTATGATTAAGAAATATCTTATCTAAGATGTACTTGATATTAAATTTATAAATATTTTATTCCTCATTTTAAAGATATCGAAAATCCTTAGTTCACTTTTAATTTTTCCGAATCAATATTACACAATACACTTCTTAATTTTTGAATGATTTCAAGGTTTTCTTAAATTGCATTAATAATAAAGTTCTTAGCCAATTTTCAATAAATTTTATAAGAATATTACTAAATAAATTATAAATAATGAACTTTTGATTCTTGAAATCAATTTAATTCCAAATTTTATTAAATTTCTTTATACCTAAATTCATATTCATCAAAGTTGCAGTTGCTTTTATGAGTTGCACCCCTTCAATTCAAGCGATTCTAATCAATAACCTCGATTAATTTAGAGCACTTTATATTGATGAATCATTTCAATTCTAACAATATTAATTGATTATATCAATTTTAATTGATTTATCTAGAATAATTTTAAATTGAAAATTAAATGCTAATAAAGATAGTTCTCCATTTTGATAATATCCACTAACAAAAATGACAAGATATAATTTAATAATATAATCTTTCAAAATATTTTAAATAGTTTTTATAATTATCAAGATCGGTTGTTATAGTTAGACATTAAAAAAGCATCCAACTTTCTTTTAAAACAACTAGGAAATTGTGAATGATTTTTTGTTAGCTAAAACAAAAAGAAATTATTTAAATAAAAAACTAGTGTAGAAACTTAATAAGAAAAACAGAATTATCGTATTGATAAAGATCCAATCCACTAAGGAAGATAGCAACGATAAACTCTATCTATTGTATTAATGTTTGTGATTATATTATTCTTTCTTGTTTAGGTCCGTATAATTTTACTGTCTCATTTTTCTTTTCACTGCAGTCTACAGTTAATATTTTCAACACTCCAATAATTCTAAACTTTTTTCTTAAATTGAGAGTATCAATTAAGGTTTGAGTATTGAGTTTGATTGTTTATAAAATTGGAATTAATAATTATCATTCATTTACTCGTATATTTATTGGAATAATAGATATTCCTTTCTAAATTCTTTTAAAAATAAATTTATATTAAGATTTAATTACTTGAATACCATCTTTGTTAAAAAATGGTGTTACAATTATCATAATTTGAGATTCTAAGTTATTATTTTCTATTTTCAATATTTTTATAAACATAATTAATCATGTTTGATAGTTAAAATAGCAGTTCGGCTAAACTGACAGAACAGATAAAATCTCAGCAAAGTTATAAAATAAGAGAATTCGAATGGTTTGAAGTGGAAACTAAAATTAGATTGTTTGTTTAGAAATTAATGGAACCAACTTTAAAATAATTGCATGAAGATAGAATGATTGTTGATGAATTATAATAAAGTTTAAAGACAAACAATAAAGAAGTTACTTATTTAAGAGATATAGTTTTAAATTAAGGAGCTGGAATACCTATTTTTGAAGATTTCAAATAAAAATTCTTAGATTTAGAAATGAAACTAGATTAGCAAAAGCGAGAATCTATTGATTAATTTGGTAATATTAGACAAAGCCTGGATAGCACAGATAATGAAATTTAAAAGTTTTTATAATCAGTTAGAACTCTTGAGTATTTCAAAATCAAATTAGAATAGGATCTCTAAGATATTTAAATAAAAAATGACAATTTCAAATCAAGTGTTGAATAGCTTATTAAACAATTATCATAAGATTTAACAGAAAGTTCCAAGAATTGGAAACTAACTGCAATCGAAATTGAATAGTAATTTTGTAAAGTGGATAATAGACATTCTGATTTAGTGAATGTGGTTAAGCAAGAATAAATTAAATTAAAACAGATTTAGGAATCAATACTAGAAATTAATAAAAAACAGTTACAAAATAGTAATGCTTTTGAAATTATCGATACAAAATTAATTAAAACAGATGTATAGATTACAACATTGAAAAAACAAATTATTGAAGTTGATCAATTAATCAATAAAAATAAATAAGTCTAGATGTTTCTTATCTATTATTTGCCTATGTATATATAAGGACAGATAAGTGATTCCTTATTCACTTGTTTGCCTTTGAAATTATTTTTCAAATTTGCTTAATTTGAAAAACAAAAATTTGATCAATTAGACAAATAATTATTAGAATATAGTGGAGATCCCAATATTTAAATACTTATGGATGAATACACTAAATCATTGGCTGAAGTTATGAAGAGAAATGCTCGAATTAGTTAAATCATGTTTACGAATTAAAAAAAAGAGCTAAATGATTCCTAATCTTCAGAATCAGAAATGGAGAGTGATAATAAAAGTTAAAAAACAAATATCAGAAATAGTATTTAGATTAGATAGGATTCAATAAATAATCATAAAAAAGAAAGTATTTATTCCAAAGATGTAATTTAATAGTCAACTATTATTTAATAACAGAAAAAGATTTCTGCCTAATCTAATAATTTTAATATAGTCATTTATGAAGATTAAATTAAATAAGTTAAAGACTATTTCTAATAGCAAATTGATGAACTAAAATAAATTAATTTGAATATTAAAAAATAAATTGTCTAAAATTAAAAGGAATTTAATGATTAATTATCTCATAATATCTCATCATGCTAAAGTAACAACCAAAAATTTATAACCGCAACCACTAATTAAATTAAAAATTTAGAAGAAAATTTTAGGAAAGTCTATAATTAAGATAATTCAAATATAAATGACATTGTAATTGATTAAATTAAGCAATTTAAGAAAACACTGTAAACAATTTTACATTTCTTAGTATTAATTACACACTTATTAATTTAAGATGAAATTGATAGATAAGGAATTCAACTTATGGGGGCTAAAGATACAAAAATAGATGATGGGCTTGTCTATACAGGTTAAGGCAAGAAAGGACCTTCAATCCAATTAAATGGAGAATGCCTTTCTTGTTCAGGTTAATCAATTTAATTATTACAATGCTTTAAATTAGCATGCTTGGCATATCATCCATCAGATATTCTAGTTGATGGTAAATCTTTTAAAAGGGATCAATTATTAGAGATGTGCACAACTTTACTAAGATAAGCTAAATAAGAATTTTTAGATTAGGAACAGAATACACAATAACCTAATTCATAACCTATAGCGTCTAGATAAAGAAGTTCCTCAATTCCTATTTCTCCTAGGTTGAATTCAAATTTTAAATTCAATAAAATAAGGAAACTTACCCCAATGACAAACATATAAAATTTGTGAATTTTTATTATAGATTTAAATGTCTTGTAAAATCTAATCTATATGTATGCCTAGAGTAGTAGGAAGAATAATTAGATGTTAATATTCATTAACATAATTCTTGATTTTCTCTGCTGCTGTAGACAATACTTAACAAAAATTTTGATAAATTTATTTTTTTTCGTGTTATCTATAATTTTCTCATCTTTTATTTTCTATGTTAGAGGAATGGATTATTTTAAAGATTTTTTGTCAAACAATCCAGTATCAAAAACTGATTGAAAAAATATAAAGATTTTATTTATAATTAAATCCTAATATATCTAAGTTGATTTTTAGCATATTTAAGATCATTTTAATTCTATTACTTAATAAATCTTAGATACATTAAACTTATGACTTCAATAGTAAATTATTATAAGAATTTATTGATGAAATAATTAGATTTTAAATTAAATATCAATTATTTGTTATTGTTTGATTTGCCACTTAATTTGATTTTGATAGAAAATAATAATTATTTGATTCAACACATGATTTATAGATTTTGAATTATATTTTTTCATAAAATATTATCATCTAATATTTATTTAGAAGAATTATTAATCTTTTTTTTTTAAACACTAAATAAATAAAATTCCATTATATATTAGTTTATATATCTAATAGAATTTTGTAAGAATGAACATTATTTTTATATATAATGAACGAATTTGAATACTGTTCTACCTAAACGTACTCCTATTAGGATTTAAAATCATTGAAGGAGATTCTTAAGGTTGATTCTATTGGACTGGTATATTTTTTTGAAGATGAATAAATCATTGAATACGATATTAATAGATTGTAATGCTTTAGATTAAGTGATTTCATTTAACTGATTGTAAATACCTAAAATAACTTATTGATAGATCCTAAAGTATTTAAAAATTCATTTGGGATAACTTCTAATGTTATTTCTTGATTTATTAAGAAAAGTCAAATTGTTACAAGAATAACATTCTATTGAACATTAATATTTAGATGAGAATAGAATTTGGCTGGTTTTTGATAATTTAAGCAAAAGAATTGATGTTATTAATACTTAGATTGAATACTCAATTGCATTTACAGGATATCAATGTTAACTATATGAAGAAGATTCAAACATAATTACTCCAGGGTATTAAAAAATTTAAAATATTATTAAACGTATTTTAATTCAATTTAAGAATGAAAAAAATTTTATTAATTCATAAAAAGAAAAGCCTGTTGAATGTATATATGATAAAATAATAACATTATGCGATGGTTTAAACATTTAAGATACAATTAATACAATAACAGAGATATTATAATAACAATAGTATGATAGTCAAACATAAACTATTAAGTTAGATGGCTCATTTAATCTGAAGAGGATAACAATTAAACATAGGACTCAAAATTATATGAAACGTTTAGTTTAAAAGTATAGAGATGATAGTTCATACATTTTAGAAGCTATTATAGAATTTAAAATCCCTCTTTTAGTTAATAATCTTGATTTTATTGTTTTATAAAACTAAATATAATTATTAAAAGATGACTTGTATGAAGATGTTAAACCCTTGAAATAAACTTTTGCAACAGCAAAAGGAATTTTAGAGAAAAAAGCTTTATATAATATATAGTAATTTTTCGATGATACCTATAATAAGTATATGGAAGATTTTAAATTTGATATTTAAGAAGAAGAAAAAAAACAAATAATAGATAGCACCTTTAAAAGAGTTCTAAGTATGAAATTGAATAAGTACTTTTATAATTCACATCATTATTTCAACAAAACTAATTAAACAATTCAACAATAATTATCCTTAATTAATAGATTAGCACAAGAAATATTAGATGAGGAAATTTCAATTTTTCTCTAGTATAAAATATTATTATTAATCGACGAATTAACATGAAATTAATAAAATACATAGACAATAAATTATCATCATTATTATATTATTTATAAGTTAATTTGAATTTGTTTATTATTTTAAAACTGTTAAGTTCGTTAATGGATGTTATTTATAATTTGATTGCCATTAATTATTTGTTCAAATGATGGTATATTGAGAATCTCGGATTTTCCCAGATTAAATTAAATATTTATCTATTATTTATTGCCAATTATTATCACATGAGTTTACAAATAATCGTTCATATTTATTTTATGCAAATAAGAAATTTTGGCTTTTTTTGCTTTATCTCTCCATCATATTGATATTTTTGGTCTTATACCTTTAATCTAATAATACAGTAAGTTGTTATTAGTTATTAACAATTATTATGTATTTTCAATGAAAGTTTAACATAATTAATTTTATTATGATAATCGTATAATTTAAATGTTAAACTATATAAATCTATAATTTTATAATCTTAAATCAATACAAATAATCAGGTTGCTTCATAAACCAAGCAAGATAATTTCTCTCATATACTTAAAACAAGAAGATGTAATATTATTAAGACTAGCATAAAAATGTTTTATTGAAGAATATAAAAGGTATTTATAATGATAAATAAATGAAAGGTAATCAAGAATACTATTGTTGCTAAGTAAATGATTGTTAAACTGATTAATTATTAGACTAAACAAAACGAGACTGGAAAAATTAAGATCTGAATGGTCTTTCACCTTCATAATATTTTAAACGCTCATCTTGGATCTCAATTCTTTATTGCATCGTTTTTAATTTTTCTTATTATTCCCTTAATTATTTTTGAAGTTCTTATTTTTCAATTATTGTTGCCATGAAATCCTACTGAGTTTTTTATATGATTGCATTTAGTTGAAGCATCTACTAATTTTGAATGTTGTTTTCTTTTTCTTCAGGCACATAGATAAAAGATTCATCCTATGCAGATTTCTTTGGAGCTTATTTTCTTTCATTTTTCAAATGTTGTCTGTAAAGTCTTCTAATCATATCAGAATAAAAGACTTCTTAACTCTCATCTCTAGCCATTTCTTACGGTAAGAGTTGACTTAATCTTTACTGTATTATAATACTAGAACTACCATTACCAAAAGTTCTAATTTTAATTTTTGAAAATACTATTATAAATCCAATTTAACTGCTCTTCTCAATTCTTATATAATTTTCATAGGTACCATGCATTCAGGTAAATGTCTTTTAATTAAGAGTTTATTAAAATAAAGAATCTTATTAAATCTGACCCCTAAAATGCATAATTTTTCAAGTGTAATTCTATAACATGAGACTTTTAAACAATCTGGATCCATTGGAAACCATTTGGCCCAAACCCATATACATTCTAAAACCAAATGTAATAATGTATTTCCCAGTTTAGCTGTGTATGGGTCAGGCTCTTTGCTAAAGTAAAATTATCCTCTATCAGGTGCTTCACTCTTATATTCAAACATAGCCATTGACTCAAAATATGGCAATATTTCCAATTAGAATTGACTAATGAAATCATCATTGAAGGTTTCCATACAGTCCTTGCTAAACTATATTATATAGAATTTTTTTATGTACTCTAACAGCTTATAGCATCATTATAGGATCAGTTTTTGGATCCTTTAAAATAGCTATAAGGAGTGTGATAATATTCTTTAAAACTTAAGTGTCCCCTTAAAGAAGTTAATGTCTAATTTCTTGAGTCTTACCATAATTTTCAAAAGTTTAAAGACTCTTCTTTAAAACATAATACTCAGTCATTTTAATTAGAGTATATAAAAATTTATATTATCTAATCCAAAATATTATTCTTGCTATTCTTGGCATATATTCAATCTTAAGCTCCTGCCTTTTATTGGTATAAAAACTTCCTTTATTCTTAATATTTAACAATTTCAACCTCTAAATTGAGAAATCACTAGATTTTCTCCCTCTTAAGATTTAAAAGGCAAAGTAGACAGATTTCATCGAATAATTTTTGTTTGGGAACATAAGAGAATGTAATTACATTGTGCACTTAAAAGATTTCAAGATTTCAATCAAGAAATTATATTCATCTTTTTGTAAGACAAAAAAGAGGCATAATCTTATAATTCTATTCTTATTTGAATTCTTAGATAAATTAAAAAGATCCATAAAATCTAAGAATAATTTGAATATTAATGTCGGAACAGTTAAAATCTTGACATAAGAAAAATAAATTGTTAATTGTAATAAGAGTAATAAATTATCGTTTTAAATTAGAATAACAAAATTTGAAACAAGATAGGTAAAATTATTCATCCTATATGATTATAATAAGAAACCTCTTATATCTAAATAAAATTCAGATTTCAAAAATTATTACTAGATAGGAAACAATAATGAATTCAGAAACTTAAAAAGATAAAAATCCTAATATAAGCTAAATTCTGAAATAAAATTACATATTTTTTAATGAATTAATTTAGGTTTTGTAATTTTTTAATGAATATTAATTAAATGAATTAGTTTATTTAATAGCATTTTCGTTTAGCATAATATTAAATAGAAATTTAGAATTAACAATATGAATAAATCTTAGAAAGGATTGTTAAATATTGGTAAATGTGAAATTATTTCAGTTAAATTTAAGTTTCTTCAGATAGTTTAGAATGTATTAAAACAAACAAAAGAGCATTAAATTTAATTTAAAGCTATGAGAAATGAAATCTTAATAAATTTGATTATTTTCTTTATTATGTGAAAAACTAATTAAATATAAAAAGGTGAATAGTTTAAAAGAAAAATTATTATAATTTATTATATTTAATTTTATGTCTGGTAAGGAAGACGAATATGAAAAGTTGCTCTCTGAGTAAAATCTGAAAGATAGATTAGAAGCCCCTTAAACAGAGACTGCAAGATAAAGGAAATGGAGAATAGTGAAAAGAAAGTTTGCAGAAGTTTAAGTCTATGCAAAATAAGGTTTCATTATGGGTTCATTAGTGGGAGGAGGATTTGGATTAGTAACAGGATTATGGGCAGCAGTTTAATATAAAAAATTATCTATGATTCCAATATCAGTGATAGTTAGTGGAGGTAGTTTTGGTTTCATTATGGCTTGCGGAAGTATGATTAGAAGTGATGAATTGATTGCTGGTGAATATTAATAGCATTTCAAATTTAAAAATTAAGAAGTGCCAATTTAATAGTTCTGGTTGAATAGAAAATTTGAATGAATTATGATAAATTGTGAATCAATTTAATCTAAATTAAGATAATTAATTTGTAAATTTCTATTGGTTGTGATAGCAGTAAATTTGACTCTTATTTGGATTCAAGTAAAGGTTTTTTGCAATATTATTTTGAAGAAGAATATTTTGTTTAATGTTCATATAGAAAGAAGATATAGTAGTAAGAATAAAGAGAAATACGTAAATATTCTAATTTATAAATATTGGTTTATTTTTAAATGCAATACTATATGTTTTGAGTTTATCCAATATTCTAATATCATAATAGAATAAAGACTAAGACCTTTAGATTTGATATATGTAATTTTGTTGAATCAATCATCAGAAAAGGATTCTTAATATTTTTTTCAAATATTCAATATATTAGATGATCTTTCAGCAAGATTTACACATAGTGTTTTTTTATATTTTATTTAATATATAAATGGATAAATTTTTACATTACAATCATCTTTTTAATAGTCTTTTCTATAAGAGTTTCTCGTCTTTGGGTATCCTTCCAAATTTATCTTGAATTTACCAGTCGAAAATGACTCCTGGATTTGATAAGAATTACAGAGCCGTTTCATTTCCAACAGATACAGCCACATGAGCAACAGTTCTGTTATCTTCTGTTTTATATTAAGTAAATTCTCTTTCTCCAGCTTCATAAAAGAGGTTTAACATTTCTACTTTGTTTTTTGCAACATCTATTAACAATAATTAGGATAATTCTTTTATTGGAGCTATCAATTTGCCTTAGAATCTTAATAATAATTAAATCATTTAAGTATTTTTAGTCATCACAGCTTCATACATAGGACTATGTTTCCATCTATCCATATTGTTTACAATCTGTGGGCATTTTCTAAGTATTAATTCAGCAATCTCTAATGATCCTTCTCTTGCAGCTACATGCAATATAGTTCTTTTATCATAGTCTTATGCTTTGTAATTGATTTCCTTTATACACAATAAATAAGAATATTACAATCTTTGATAATTTCATAGATGATAATTTCTTTTTTTGAACACAAATTTGGCATAAAATATTAGGAAATACAAGATCTTTATTCAAATCTATTTTGGAATGCTACTATTTTATGGCTGATGATAAAGCCATAAGGAAAGGCTCAGTTTCAGCTGTTCCACCTGCTTCTGTCAATTCACCTCTTATATTTCTTTAGAATTCATCTTTAACTTTTTCAACATCATCTGTCTATGCTAATAAATAACCTAATTTTGTAAAGGCTGCTTAAGATGTCATGTCTCCACCACTTATACTATTAATCAATGACTATTATTATACACTCCCATATTTTCAAATATGATTCCTGTTTCATATATCATTTCTACTTGGGATGTATGACACTGAGAAATATTGACTATAACAATTCCTCTTTTCGCTGCTAATGCAATTTCATTGCAAAACTTCTCTTCTGTTTACATATTACCTGCTCCATATGTCTCTATTACCACTCCTCTCAATTTTTCATTTTTAAATATTTCATTCAAAGTAACATGATTTAACAATGGATTCAGACGTATAAGACTTATATTTGTGCAAAATTTTTTATTTACTTATAAAGTCTCTTCGTTTGGATTCTTCAAAATTATATCCCATTTAATACTTATATTAACTCCGAAATATCCTAAAGGAGTAAATTTTGGGGAATCAAATGAATCCAACGATGAAGAATTTACTTTTTAAGCTCTATTACCTCTCAATAATTTATCTTAAAAACATATCAACACTTCTGGTATAGTAAAATGACCTGCTATTGTGAGAGCATTCAAAAAATTAGTAAATCCATCATTTCTAGGTTATGACAAAGGTACTTAACTTCCAGTCAATATCACTGTCTTTGATAAGTTTTAGAACATAAAAGATAAAGCACTTGCTGTATAAGCCATTGTATCTGTTCCATGTAATATTATGAAACTATCATATTATTAATAGGCTTTTTCAATCCTCTCAGCTATTGTTACCCAATCATCTGATGTCATATTTGAAGAGTCAAGTAATTTATCTAATTCGTCTACTTTAAACCAAATTCTTCTATTAAAAGCAGTCAAAGGAGTAATTAAAAAATCATCACTAGCCTTAAAATATGTATAATCCATATCACAAGAGAATGGATTGTTTTATAAAAAGTTTTTCAATGCACCTGTTTTTGTAACATATCCTGTTTAAGATGGAAACATTGAAATAGTTCCCCCCGTATTTAAAATCAATACTTTTCTAGGTTTATCACTTAATTTCTCCTTTATAATATCATGATGATTTTGCATATCAATCACTAAATGAGATTTTATTTTTGTCACATTTTAAGAATCATCTTCATTATGCATGTTTGTTTTATAATTAATTATAATATCGAGATATATAAAAATAATAAAATTTATTCATAAAATCATGAACTAAATACTTCTATATCTATTAAATCTTATTTTGATTGAACTTTAGTCAATTTTATCTCTTGATGCTATCTTGCACTGCTTCCAAGAGTGTTGTGAGTTTTCTTTATATGAAAATTGCTAAAACTATTAGGTGATCTCTTTGTCTATTAATCCCTCTTAGATCCCTTTAATGATACACAATCCATATCATTCTCATCTTCTCCTTCCTCATTCTGAGAATCTAATGGAGCTATACGACTTTTTAATGCTGGAGTTATAACTCTCTTTTTCTTATTTTTACTTTATCTAGATAACTTTTCTATTTCAACTAGAGAATTGAAACTATATTAAATTGTTGGCTCAACCATTTATAATAATCTTTTATTTAATGATTGTTCTGAATTGTTATCATTTAAATCTTCATGATGATCTAAATCATCATGATCATTATGTTCATTCAAAGCTAAACTTTCATAAGCTTTATACAAACTCTTAAATTTTCTTTCAGTATTATAAATTTATCTCCTTCCTAATAAACTTTTTGAACTACTTTTTAATTTTAGCATATCATTCTTTTTATTTGTAAGCTCATTTTCAGATAATTACTCGTCTTAATGTTTTACTTCGTTTCTATTTTCAGTCACACATACAACTGGTTTAGGTAGGTAATTAAATACTTTTCTTTATGTTTTATTTAGAAATATGTGTTTAAATTTTTCAATTTCTTAGAGCTTATTCATAACAACTAATATATCCATATCTGTTAAAATCATTTTTCTTGACTTTTCAAATATTCTAGCTTAATAATTTGTAGCGCTATTTTTCTTCAATAAATCAGAAACTTATTTAACTATAAAATGTACTCCAAATGATAATTTTTTTTTACTTTCCAGTATTAATTTTATAAACTAACCTAAAAACTTTTCTTTATCTTTATCTAAATTTGGTTGATGATTTTCATGAGTCAAATCTACAGATTTCTCCGATTTTAAATTACCATAATGAACATCATGATTAATTATTTAAACTCTATGAGTGTGCACACTAACATTATCTTATTCATTTTTATCACATTGTTAAGTTGAGTTTATGGGTAACTTTAATGCTGTAGCAACTCTTGTCATATGTATAACCCTATGAGCACTATGCTTAAATTTTTGAACTACATCTTCAACCGATTTCATAGAGTCTATTATTTTAGTAACCAAAGATTAAAAAGAGAAGACCAATTCTCCTTTTTTCTTTTCGGGCATATCAAATTGATACAAAGCATTCGCCATTTTAATTTATAAACCAGTTTCATTATATCGAAGTATAAAATAACCCAATACGGTGGCTAAAAACTTTGTTATTCCACCAACATAGGATATGAGTTCATCTACACGATAATATTGTTTTGAATAATTCATTTCAGATTAAGAAAGTCGTATAAAAAATGAAGCAACTTTAGTTATGTTAGAAGTATAAATTGTGTTTTAGTTAAGTTTATTTTCAACAATTTAATAGACATGTTGTTATTTTATATCCTTATATCCTGGGACAACAGAGTTTTCAATTGACATAGCTTGTTTCTCAAGGTAAATATCTGTTTAAGTTTCAAGGCCAAGTTTTGCTGATATGTAGAAATCAGAGTAGATGTAGGAAATATAGTTTGATTCTAAATTTAAATTAGAAACTCTATTAAGCATTAAAGTGGCGATTTTAAAACTATTGTTAAAATAGCCCTGAAGTTAGAATTATTGGATTTCAGAGTTTGTATAACAGGAATCGGTGGAGCAAAGTAAAGCTGTAATTCTTCCATATTAAAACGTATTTGATTTGTACGTACCCTACAGATTCAGTGTATAGTTAAGTGGGAGACAATAATAGCTATTGAGTTAGTCTTTCAGTTTTTTCTAGAGTTAATAGATAAGTAGTATACATTGTAAATAGTTGATTCATTGAAGTCTTAAAAATGGTTGACAGTGCATTTTTCAAGGGAGAATGAGTATTTTTCAGTTTTACTCAAAGTGCCATTTTCATTCATGTTTTACTCGTATTACGTATAGATAAAATCTATTAATTGTTTGGTTCCATCGGGAATGGGATCCTCTACTTGGAAAGCCATCATGAAATCGTTTTAATTAATCGTAGTAGATGGAGGATCAATGTTCAAGACTCTATTTGATGAGATCTCAATAGATTATCAAATAAAGGTACAGTGAATGTTTCTTGTTTAATAAGACTGATTGCTCCTTGTATGAAAACGATAGACAAAACAACAACCATAAGGATTGTACAAAAGCCACCAAATGGAGATTGATGAGTTTCTTTTTTTCTGAAATTTAACTTAACCTCTGCTCCGAAGGTATCAAAATAGGAAACTCTTTGTATGAATTTTTATATCATAAATTATTAATTAACGTAAGCTACTAATTATACATAGTTAATTATCCCATAAATTGTTTAATAATACAAATTTATAAATATAATGGAAACCATTTCTAAATACTTAATCTGATGATATTATGTCTCACGACATCAGAAATAATGTTGCTGATAAATTCACGACTCCACTGATTTAAATTATAATAAAACATTTTTCCTTTTTTCTTATTTTATCAATTTAATATTACTTTCCTTAATTTACGCCATTAAATATAGATTCTAAACATTCAAATCCCAACCTAAATGACTTTTTAACCATTTTGAAGAATAATAATAAACAATTATATTCTAGTAATCTACCGACATTCATCTACAGATTGAAATACATAGTTTCAATAAAATTTGCGAGTCATTTAAAAATATTTATTACTTTTAGTATTGCACCCAAATTTTAAGCAAATTTTGTAAATATTGATAGTAGTATTTATAGAATTACGAAAAGTAAATATTTCAAAAACAAACGTCTTAAAATAGACAAATTTATAAATATTGAACGCTATGTCAAATTCTTGCCTAATATTACTATTTAAAAAATAATATTGTATTTCTCAGATTCATAGCTTCCTTTTACTTTTCTAAACAGCCATTCAATCTATTAACAACTTCTATTTTACTATCAATAACTTAATCTGATTAGATTATAAGATTGATCATTGAAAATTATGAATTTTTCATCACAATTAACGAATATTATTTAATAAATTAAAATTAAGTTATTTTTCATATGTTTTTAATATATGATAAATTCCCCATAAATCTAAAAATCATTATTAACTTATAACTTTTAAGATTCTTAACTTAAATAAATGTCATCAAAAACTGATAAAAAATATACAATTAAAAATAAGATAATTTTCTTTTAAAATTTAAAATCAAAGAAGTATTCGCTCGTATACTTCTTAGAGTTTTCTTTCTTTGAGATTATAATAATTCTACTTATAATTTAGCAATTTATGTCATATCATATCAAATGTCTAAAACTTAACATCATTATAGAAGAAGGTTCCAACGATTTTATTAATATTGAATATAAGTTTAAAATTAAATACTATTTTGCTTTATCATAGGCAAGTAATTTATTAGTTAAAATCTTTAGAACTAAAATTAACTTATAATAAATTCTCAATGTAAAAACTATTAAATTTAAATTGATTATTAATTATAACTCAAACTTTCGTGTTTGGCTTGTTTATATAATGATTTTATAATGCTCAAATTTTTATCATAGATGAGAATAATTTTATAGTTATTGCAGGTATTTAACATCTTATAATAATCAATTAAAATATTAATTTTATTAAAATATCAAGATATTTAGATATATAGAGAATTAAAGAGGAAGGCTTAAAAAATAATTATATTGTATTTAATTTGATTTTTACAATAAATTTATTTTAAATTGAAAATAAAATAGATGCAAAAGTAAAATAAAAAAGTATTTTATAATTTATTATGTTTTAATCATATGTAATTAATCGAAAATTAAAAACAGAGTCTAACAAAATCACTTAAAATGTTAGATTAAGAAAGGAATTGTAAAGGTCTAGTGATGAAAAAAATTATTCTTTCGAATATCTCAGTGATTATGATCAATTACCAAAAAAACTTAGATGTTAATCAACTTACTCAAAGCAATGTGGTTTCAGATCTCATAAATATTAATTATTTCATGACATCATTTCTGAATTTGCTGAACATAAAAAATAAAGATTAGCTAATGTTATTATACATAATTTAAGTAATTAATCTTGTATTCACAGAAAATAAGAAAAGCAAAATTTGCCATCTTAGAATTCAGCCCGTAATATATTTTCAAAGAGCGGACCAAATTTAAATCATAATTATAGTTAGTTTATGAAAAAAGTTAAAGATTTTAAAATTGCTGAATAGAACTTTATTAGTTAAACTCCTAAGTATTAATTTAAATTAAAATAAGTTCAATATAAGAAAATATACTTTTTACAAGATAACCCTCACTTGAATAGGTTTTTGAAACTAGATAAGCAATTACTCTTAGTTCTTCTAGAAAGTAAAGTCCAAAAATGCTGTTCAGTAACATAAAACACTTAAATTTTAGAACCTTAATAATTTATGTTAAAATCTAAGTTCAAAAAAAACAATGCTCTTGAAAAAATATTGATAGAAGCTAGAAATCAAATTAAAACTTCATAATCTCCCAGATCTGTCCAAGTAAGTCAACACAAAAAGACCAAGTCTCAACCAACCAATGTTTATACTGAACAGAATAAGCTCTTGCAAAGAGCAATACTAAAAACAAAGCTGAATTCTTATTAATGATTTATTATTATAATTTCAATAGTGTTTATAGTATAAATTGGAAAATAAAGTATTCTCTTGTTTTCTGTAAACATTTGATTTAGGTAGATCGTATTAGTAATTATATTGAATCTACTGTTTGTTTGATTCTTTTAATCTCTATATTTTTATTTCAAATTCGTCATCAAATTATTTTTACTTATAATCTCTCTCAATATCTTTTGGCCCTGTAATCCTTCTGTTACTATTCTATTCATTTATTAGATCATCAAACACTTATCGTTCAAATATACCAAGTTATCTTAAGAATCCATTATTTGGAAATACAATTGGCCTTCTCTTTTCTACATATTCTAATGCTTCTCTTGCTCCAATCAAATCTTTTTTGATCAAGTAAGCTAAAACAACAACAGCACTTCTTGATATTCCCATCTAACAATGAACTAAAACATTGGTTGATCTACGAGAAGCTTCAATAAATTTATATGTTTCATCAAAGTGCTTGCTAATTTAATAGCTATCTTCATCATCAGCCATACATTGATGATAGAAGTTTATCTTTATTTTTGTAGATGAAGGAATACTTTAAGGACAAACTGTCAAAATAGCCTTGATTTAATATTAAGATAAAGTATATGGATCACCTAAATTAATTGATTAAATACTTGCAGCTTCCATATTGCCTAAATAAAGACCTCCTAACATTTTTGAAGGTTCAATAATACAAGAGATGGGATCGTCCCTTTAACTTGATTACTTTTTAGGTGAACTCATTAAATAAATAAATTTTATTATTCAATAAAAATAAATAAAAATTTCTTTATTTATATTAATATCTTTAAATGCAAACTTTCGAATTTATTCAAATAAATTATAGCAAATATCATAAATAACAATATTTATTAATGCCTCTTCCTAATTTTTCAACAATTCACAATCTATGCCTATTTTAATATAAAATTCTTAGATTACTTAAAAATTTATATGCTAAAATATTGTTAAATAATAACTTTGTTAAATGTCAAATTAGTATATAGAGGTTCATATTTATAAGAAAAATTGCTTTTTATTTATTATTTTCGAAATATTTATATTATTTGTGAACTTTACTTTTTTAATACAGTGAAAAATACCTTGAATAGTTTTTAAAATAATATTATACTAAAACATGGAAATTAATTTATAATCCACCTATTTAGAATATTTATTAATAATGTTAATAAGAATTATTTGAATGATTGAAGCTTTGAATTGGAAAAAAAAAACTGTCAATATAAATGAGTTATTATAATATTTTTATAATTATTCTAATTAAATATAAAAAGAAAGTTTTGAATGGATCGTAAACTATTTAAAATATTAGAGAAAAGACGAGTTATAGTAGTTAATCGATGAATAAAATAAAGAGGAGTTTTAAGATGACTAGGATTTAGTGTCTCAAATGGATATTGAAGATTTTGAATAGCGATTAAATACAAGCCAATCATTTGTTAGGGAAAAGCCTCCTTAAAAAAATTCACGAGCTTAATCTGGAATAAATTAAAATGGAAAGCAACCATAAAGTTTGAAGGATTTAAATGAGAAAATGTAGTAAAATCTAGCAAAAAAATAAGTGAATCAACCAACAAGAGTACAAGTTCAATAAAAGTCATAATAATAATTTTCTTAAACATAGTAGGTTCCAAAAAAGCTAGAGTATATTTTTATAAATTAAATGTAAAAATAGTAAGAGAAAATCTGTTGAGCCTAAAGCAAATAATCCACGTTAGATTTTGGAATAGGCTTAGAAAGACAATTAAGAATTATTATAAAAGTTAGGAGCAATGAGAAGGTAGATATAATCTTTGGAAGTTGAGAATGCTGAATTAAAGCAAGAAATTTAAAGGAAGGGCAATTCAAGTGGGTTCTTGCCAAAGATAGAATAAGCTGCAAATTCTGAATTGAAATTGTTAAAGATGGAAAATGAAGAATTGAAGAGAATCATATAAAAATAGAATGTAAAGAAGTCAAAATTTAATTTTAGGGTAGTGATTCTGGGAAAATGCTATAAATGTATGGTTTGTAGGTTGTAAAATTGAAGTGTAGAATAGATGAGCTAACATAGTAAATTGAGAAGTAGTGATATCATTGATATATATATATATATAAAATAAATCAAATGAGTATTTAGGCTGTGAACTATGAGGTTGAAGATATGGGACGATATTTCAAATCGTAAATTACAATATGAATTAAATTGTAGATCAAAGAAGAAGTATAAATGGACATTTATGTTGGAAGATAAATAACATATGTTGGAATTAGAATTCTCTTATCTAAGTGGTAAACGTAGATTGGTTTTGGACGGAAGAGTACTTCATGAAAGCATGTAAATATGTTGATTTATTCTCAGGATGCTTACTTCCTCATTTTAGTATCCGTTCACTCTTGAAGGATTTGCGTTAAATGTTATTTAATAAGGAGATGCATTTGAATTGAGAATCAATAACAAAGTTTTCTCTCATCTCTTCACTTAATGTAATAAAATATATAGTAATATCTTTTAGAAAAAACATAGAACGAATTTGTTTATGAGGAGAAAATCAATACGAATAATAAAACAGACAATTTTTATTCTGAACCTCCAAATTTTAATACTCAATTCTCCAACAATGCCTTCTAAAATAATCCATAGTATAATCTAAATAATCATAATTCATTAGGAAAATAAATTTAAATATAAAATTTGAAAATACCAAAGATGTTAATTCAATCTAATAAAAATCTACAACTACATAATAAATTAAGTCAACTTATAAATTTATTAATCTAGACCATAAACTACTTTTGGATAGCCAGGAGTATTCGAAGAATTTGAATAATTTAGTTAGGTTTCAAAGACAAATAATAATCCTTTTGGAGATTCATTTTAGGTTTCTGGATTTTAATAATCTTCAATTAATTAAACCACTTAATAATAAAAAAGTATTATAATTATTATATTAATATTTAAATAGAAGTTGATTTATTAAATTTAGATGATGATATTGTACCATAATAATAATAATAATAATAATAAGTTGTAACAAAAGAATAAGATCTATTTTTTAATTAACAATAATAATAACCATAATAATAATAATAATAAAGTTTTTAAACAACTTAATAAAATAATATATTTGATGCTTTTGGTAATGGTTGGAATTAATAATAAACATAATAATAGTAATAATAATAATAATAATAATAATAATAATAATAATAAAATATATTTTAATAAACAAATTAAGTTTCATAGCCATTTGAGTAAATTTATATTTTTATTATAATTTTAGTTCTTTTAATTAAGTAGGATAAAGTAATACATAATAAGGATTTTAGAATTAATAAAATTTTGGATAAGCATTTTAATAGATTCCTCCATAATAATAAAATTTAAATATTTTGAATCTATATGGGAATTAACAACCAGTTGTTGGAAATTTAGCTTATTCAGCATTTCCTTAAGTTCAGCAATATAATTAGCCAGTGGCTTAATCATAGCCTACTCCATTTGATCTATTCAAATGAGATAAATAATATTCATAATTATATAAATATTCAAATTTAAAAATGGAATTGTTAAATTATGCTGCCACGATAATTCAAAAAACTTTTAGAGGATTCTTAGCAAGACAAGCAGTGAAATAAATAAGAAGATTAAACTATTTTTCATCATTTGGTATGAATCATATACGAATTAGACCATCAAAATGAATATGGGTTTTGTATTTAACCATAGAAATCAAAGAAATCAACTCGTATTACATAATCTCTGATTTAACCAACGAAAAGAATGATCAGAAGTACTATCTACATCTAGAAATACTATCGAGGATATTTAAGTAGAAAATATGTTTGCAATTTCTATAAATTAAAATAAATTGTATTATTTTTGGAAGGACACATTCATAATTTTTTGAGGAAAGTAAAATCATTCTGATATTAGAGAATTTAATAAAGGAAAACAAACATAAAGCAATTAATGGCATAATGTTACAATTTTTAAACATAATGTAAATCAATAGCCAAAGGGAGATACAATTACAGTAAATATATGAATTAGAAACAATTTGATGAAATAAATGGCATAATATTTACTTCCTTTTTACATTTAATGATACCTAACTTTGAAAAATTGAATTCTGAATAAAAGTCTCATTATATAGATTAAATCTTAGGGGTTGTTTAATCAAATCCTCCAAGAAAAACAATGCCTACTTAGGTTAGTTCTAAAACGCCCTTAAAATAGAGACATATTATTTAAAATGTTAGTGTTTTATCATCTGAGGTTATGACAAGTAATGGTAGTTGCACTTCTAGCAATAAATCTAAATCGAATTTGACAAATGAAGAATTCAAGTCAATTCTATAAAGATAGAATAGAAAAGTCAAATGATTTAATTTGTTATTAATTTTTTGCTGATTAAAATATAAATCAATAATTATCTTATCATATTATTATAAAAATTTTTATAATTCATTTTATAAATTATTGATATTCTTCTTTAAAACAACTATTGATAATTTAATATATAAAAATATAGAGATATGACATTATCAAGAATTTAAATAAAATGCAGAAAAATTAAAAGTGTAATTTAAAAAAAATAAGGAAAACAATAAATTCTAAATTGTTCTTTCTATTATTATTAATGTATAGAGCAATTGAACAAACCAATCAATTTGTTAAATAAATAGAAAAAAAAAGTGGTTAGTTAATTAAGAGTATATATATTTATTTAAAATTAATCAAGTAAATATGTATATATTTATAATATGGTTATGTATATTAATCTTAATAATTTGAAAAGAGAAGTGATTGAGAATCTAATTACAATATACTCTTATTTAGAAATGAATAGAGAGTGTATTAGAATAATTTAAATTGATCTTAACAAATTTGTATTATAAAAGTTCTTAAAAATCATTTCTTTTTTCCTACTGTCTTAGCCAACCAGTCTAAACCATCATACAAACCATCTCCTGTGAGTGCACAAGTACCTTGAATGTACCATTCTCTTCTTAGGGTGTGTAAACCTAACTTTTCAGTGATTTCTGGAACTGTCATAACACCCATATCTTGTTTATTGGCAAATACCAACAATACAGCATCTCTGAGTTCGTCTTCACCTAACATTCTCATTAATTCTTCTCTAGCTACATCTACTCTTTCTTTGTCTGATGAATCCACAACAAAAATTAGACCTTATGTGTTTTGATAATAATGTCTCCATAAGAGTCTGATTTTATCTTAACCTCCTACATCCCATACTGTAAATTTAATATTCTTATATTCGACTGTCTCGACGTTGAATCCAATAGTTGGGACTGAGCTTACAACTTCTCCCAATTTCAATTTGTACAATATTGTTGTTTTACCTGCAGCATCTAAACCCAACATTAGAATTCTCATTTCCTTCTTTCCAAACCACTATTCAAACAATTTTGAGAATGAAAGACCCATTAATTTATTATAGTTAATAATAAAATAGATAAAGGTGGAATTGAAATTTAAATCTCTATTTTTCCTTGTCAGAAAAAATCACTTAATCACTATTTTTAGAACTGAAAATTTATATTTAATTTTTAATAGTGAAAACAACAGAAAGTAATAGTAAATATTTTAAATTAATTTTGTAATTCTTTATTTGATTTATATTTATTTTTCACTTCATATAATATTCTCATCATCTAATTCATACAAATTTCAAATTTATGAAAAGTATATAATATAATTTAATATATAAAAATGTAAGAAGAATAGGTTGCTGATGAAATATAGCAAAAGGATATATAAGAAGTTAGAGTTCAATTTCCGTAAAGGTCTTGGATTTCTATAATACATGAGAAAATTATTCAATAGAATCAAGTAATTATATTCAATTATAAATTTATAGATAAGTCAATCTGAAAATAATGAGAAGCAGGAAACACAATTGATTGTCACACCATTTCATTCTGATAGAGAAACTTTATGCAAAAAATAAACTGGATAATCTGCTTGTTTTAGAGAGGATTTAGGAAAATCTAGGATGAGTGAATTAGATACTTCTCCTATTCGATACAGGGTATCAACTCATAAAAACCTAATAGACATAACCACATGAAGTTCATTTTAGACTCAAAGTTTTTATCAGATATTTATTTTTGCGTATAATATTTACTGTATTTGGTCCTTTGATGTTATCATATGGAATTATTAATAAAGATTGGTTAGGATTTATGATCAATTTTAGAGTCTATGGTAATTGGAGTGGAACATGGTATAACTATCTTAGATGGATTACAAATTATATCTTAATCATTACATTCATATTTTATACTGATAATGATGAAAAGAGAATTATGCATTATGAAATAGGTTGCTTTACAATTTTGTACATAACTGAGAATGTTACATATGCTATTATATATGCATTTTTTCATCCCACTAGATTAGCACTTATTGAAAATATTTCAATTTGCGGTGTTGGCACTTTATGTGAATAGATCATCAACCCTCAAGACTGGGCATAATAACATCCATCAATCATTAACAAAGAGCTTGAATAATCATTAAAACGATCTTAAGTAGAGAATTCGATATTTTAACTCTATTTTATGATTGCACCAAATGAAGAAAGATTAAAAAGAATTTAAATGAACTTTGAAGATTGGAGAGATAAGATTTAAATTGAGGAAGTTGCAGGTGATGGATTGTTGATGGCTAAAGAAATAATAAATGAATTCAATAAAAGATATAATTGCAAGACTTCAATAAGGTTAGGAGTTATATTAGGATTGGTACGAGTAGTATTTTATCTACAAATTACTCTATTGTGTGAAGAATCTGTTAAGAGTACAGCAATACTTGTTTAGATGTCAATATTTTAGTTTTTATATTTCAGCACAATCATCTCTTTAATGCTGTTGACTTATAGAGATTTAAGAAGAAAAGTATTTTCAATGACACAACTTTCACACTTGATATCTGCTGAGAAAGTTGAAGTCTATTAGGAATCAAAGATTTTTCCTACTATCAATTTATTATGCACTACGTCCATATTTTCTTGGGTTAATTTGAGAAAGATTTTAATAGATTATGGATTGCAATTTATAAGAAGATAAACCTTTATTTTATCATTCATTATGATAATCAATACAATAATGATGGGCATAATGACTATATTGTTTTATTTGAAATTTATCCCAATTAACGCAATATTACAACAAACAATAGATTTTGCAGTTATAGCAATATTATCAATTGCATTAGTATTATAAGGAGCTAGAATTAATGCTCATTGGTCCATTCATAGAGGATTGTTAAGAAAGAATCTCTTTATTATTTAATAATTAGCCTATCAAGTATTTAGACCCTTGGATTATACATTCAAAGCAGAAGATCCAGTTTTTAAGGTATTAATCAATTTTACATAGGCTTTATCGAGATTACTTGATGCTACTTATTCTGAGATTATTATAAAAGAAGATTCACTATTAAATTACTCAATATTTTGCATTAATTCAATACAACATGTGGTAAATATTTTGATATGAATATTAGTATGAGGATTTGGGACATTAAGAAAAATCTTAGCCATATACTGTGATGGGAATAGCTATGACGTATGAATTACTATTGTAAGTATGTTTGAGTGCATTGGGATTAATCGGAACAACAGGATTAAATTTCATCTTACAAATTACTAAATGATTATAATAATATATAAAAATAATAATAATGTCAGACGAATAAATACCAGAAGAACTTTTTAATGAGTAAATTAGTATTGCTGCTTCTTTGTATACTCATAGTTCCATCATTTAAGACATTCAAAATAAGATGATTTAATCAAGTTCTAAAATCCAAAATGATCCTATCATTCTCTAGACATCTATGACTAATGATATATTTAAAGAGGACAATTTAGACATTTCTTAATTTGATCCTAACAATCCCAAGTATAAGATTAAACCACACGAGGTGCATTTTCAAGTGAACTCTTTCATAAAATTTACTCTCTTTAGTTTATTATAAACATTAATTGGACCTTTAATAATTCCTATTTTTATATGGACTCATAAGTAATTACTCTATAACTTATAACTATTGGGATTTAAATGGACTTGTCTATTTACATACCTTAGATATTCTTTAGATTTGGCTTTAATCTTAGCTTTTATATTTCATACCATGAACCAATTTCAACTTTAATGTAAAAATATTTTATTATAAACATAATAGTGCTAATGTACTTTGTTGTCTAACTATTTTCAGAGCTGGTTCTCCAAAATATTATGTTAGCTTTTTATCATCCTCAAAAAATTGAATTATTAGAAAAGTTTCCACTTGAACTTATTATGAATAAATTAGAAAATCAAATAAATCCATTTAAGTGGTGTCAACAGAGTCCAGAATTAATTTAATTTGAATTAGAATAATCTATTAGAAGATTACATATAGAACCTGGATTATTTGTTTTTTTCTTTATTGTTTAACCAAATGAAAAAAGAAAAGAAAAGATTTCTCATTAATTTGAAAATTTAAAAGTTGAAGGCAAGTATGCTGGAAATGGAATTAAGATGGCTATAGAAATAATTCAATATTATAATGAATAATCACCTTTATATCTTTACTCTGTTGTTGCTTTTGCTTTTACCTTGATTCGGCTGTTTATAACAGTCACTTATTCTTTCTTTTAATAAACGGATTCAATACAAATTGCAATGTTTGCAGCTGTGACTTTCCTTAATACTATTGGATACTTCAGTGTAGTATTAATTATTTTGATAACATTCAGAGATTTGCAAAGGAAAGTGTTTAGTTTGAATCAATTATCTCATTTAATTTCAGCTTAATAAGTGGAAGAATATGATGAAACTAAAATATTCCCTACTTTGAACTTTTTATGTGTCTAATCTTTATTTGCATGGCAAAACTTAAGGAAAGTAATACTAGATTATGGTTTATAATATTATTAAAGAGAAAACGCAATTATTTCATTTTGTTTAGAAATTATATTGGTTTTAGTTATTTTTGCTATTTTAAACATGTTTGATGTGATTAGTTGTTACTCCTTAAGTGATTCCAGCAAATTTGCTTTATTCATACTTATTAGCTATGATGTTCTTACTATTATGTTCTTATCTATTCTAGTTGTCTTTTAGGGAGCTAGAATCAATAGACATTTTAAAATTCATTAAACCATGTTAAAGAAGAATATGTTTACATATTAATAACTTTCAACATAATCATTTATAAAAAAAGAATATCATGTGCAACCTCAAGATTTTATGTTTAAAACATTAAAAGGTATCTTAGATAGAATACAACTTGGAGATTAAAATAAAAATTGGTTTTTCTTGTATTCACAATATGTATTGAATGCAATTGATTAAGCATATTCAGATTTATGTTATGAAGAAGAAAATAGACCATTTACTGTGTTAGGAATAGCTATGACTTATAGTTTAGCATTTCAACTGATAGCAAGTTTTCTAGGTATTTTGGGAACTATAATAATAAGTTTATACTTTAATATTGATTTATGAATATATGACATTATTTTATAATATTATTTATTTATTTTAAAATTAACATAATAAAGACCCACTTCTGATTTTCCATAAAATTAGTCTATTTTCATAAAATATTATCCATTTGTTTTATATATAGATTTGAGGTTAGGTAATTAATTAAGTGAAAATTCATTTTTTAAAATATTTGGAATTCTTTTATTTTAATGTATCTAATTTTGAACTTCATTCTAGTATGTGAACAAAATATAAATGAGATCAAATTAAAAAAAAATATGAAATGAAAAATAAGCAATTCTAATAAGAATATATATACATATATGAGAATTGTGTGGAATTAGTTTACAAAATAATTAATTGAGGAAAAAAATAAAGTAAAATAAAAAATTAATTACACGTTAAAGAATTTCTAGAAAAATTCTTTTCGTATATAAATTGATTATACACATCATTTGGAATTAATATATATTATGAAAAAATTATTACTTGGTTTGCTCCTTGTTTCTCTCTCACTATGCGAAAGCAAAGTTGAATGTCCAGTTATTGGTATTGACTTGGGTACAACTTACTCATGCGTTGGAGTGTTCAGATAATCTCATGTAGAGATCATTCCAAATGAATTGGGAAATAGAATCACTCCATCAGTTGTTTCATTTACAGATCAAGAAAGATTAATTGGTGAGGCTGCTAAGAATTAAGCTGCCACAAATCCAAGTAGAACTCTCTATGATGTTAAAAGATTGATCGGAAGAAAGTATATATCATTATGAATATTCAAGATTCTCAGATTCTACAATTCAATATGATAAAAAGTTTTTACCATTTGAAATAGTTGATAGAGATGGAAAGCCTTACATTTAAGTAGAAAAGGGCACACAATCAAAAGTATTTGCTCCTGAAGAAGTGAGTGCAATGGTATTGTAAAAAATGAAGGAAATTGCCGAGGGTTATTTGGGTCAAAATGTTATTAATGCAGTAGTGACAGTTCCAGCATATTTTAATGATGCTCAAAGACAAGCAACAAAAGATGCTGGTAATATTGCAGGTTTGAATGTTGTAAGAATATTAAATGAACCAACAGCTGCAGCCATAGCTTATGGTTTGGATTCAAAAGAATCAGAAGCAAATATTTTAGTTTTTGATTTGGGAGGTGGTACATTTGATGTTTCCATTTTAACAATTGATAATAAAATATTTGAAGTTATTTCTACATCAGGAGATACTCATTTGGGAGGAGAAGATTTTGATTAAAGATTAATTGATCATTTCATCAAATTAGTATAAAAGAAGTATGGAAAGGATGTATCTGGAGATAAAAGAGCTATCTAAAAATTAAAGAGAGAATGTGAAAAGGCAAAAAGAAGACTTTCTGCAGCTTAAGAAGCAAAAGTAGAAATTGAGGATTTGGTTGAAGGAGTAGATTTTAGTGAAGTATTGACAAGAGCCAAATTTGAAGAATTAAATAGTGATTTATTTAAAAAAACTATTGAACCAATGTAAACAGCTTTGAACGATTCAGGATTAAAAAAGAGTTAAATTGATGAAATCGTTCTTGTTGGTGGTTCATCTCGTATTCCAAAGGTCAGATAATTAGTGAAGGAATTCTTTGAAGGAAAAGATCCAAACACAGGTATCAATCCAGATGAAGCTATTTGTTATGGTGCAGCTATTCAAGGAGGTTTGATTTGTGGTGAAAAATCAGATGCTACCGATGATATTGTTATTATCGATGCCACACCATTGAGTTTGGGTATTGAAACTGTTGGAGGAGTTATGAATAAGATTATTCCTAAAGGTTCTTTCATTCCAACCAAAAAATCTTAAGTCTTCACAACCTATGTTGATAATTAAGCCACTGTTACCATCACAGTTTTTGAAGGAGAAAGACCATTGGTTAAAGATAATCACAAATTAGGTCAATTTGATTTAACTGATATTCCAAAGATGCCTAAAGGATAACCATAAATTGAAGTCACTTTTGAAATTGACGAAGATGGTATTTTATCTGTCTCTGCCTCTGAATAATCTAGTGGAAAGAAGAATCAAATTTAAATCACTTCTGATAACAAATTATCAAAAGAAGAAATTGAAAGAATGCTTGAAGATGCTAAGAAGTTTGAAGAACAAGATAAAATTGCTAAAGAAAAAATAGATGCTAAAAATAGTTTGGATTCCTATATTTATTCAGTTAAGAATTAAATTGATGATGAGGTATATTTTTTATCTTAATATTTTAGAAAAAATTAGCCAAACACTTAAGCGAAGAATAAAAACAAACTTTGAAAGATGCTGTTCAAAAGAGTGAAGATTGGATGAGAAAAGATGAAGCCAACTATGATAAAGAGGACTACGAAGGAGAATTAAAAGATTTATAAAAGTAATAAACTTTTTCTAAATTTCTAGAGTATGTGATCCAATCATTCAAGAAGCCTAAAAGAAGAAAGATGAAAATAAAGAAAGTGAAGATGATGCTGATGCTGATGATACAAAAACTGATTTATGATTTAATGTGTGCAATAATTTATTTTAATGAAGATTGTATTTCGAATTTCAATTATTTCATTACTATTGACTACTTGCTATGCATTCAATATTCATGAATATGCTGCTATGTTACCAGGTTTGAAGTTACCTCCAAATACGAAAACTAGAGTATTAGTCATAGATACTTTTGAAGACTTTTTATGGGCCAATCTTTATGTAGGGTACTATGATATATATTTCAAATAGACTTTTCTACTACTTTTCATATTTAGCAACAGGAGCAGCATTGGAATTCACAAATCCAATTCCAAAATCAGCTTTCAGAGTGAAAAATATGAAACTTGAGATTAGTAGAGGAGTTTAAGCTTTATTCTGGGTATTACTGTCTGCAACGATATTTATGTGGAAAGTTGAACCGCTTACACCTTATTATGGGTATTATGAAACACATGACTTTGGATTGAAAGAATGGCTCATTGGACTTTTTGTGTATATTTATGTTATAATGATTAGATATTCAATTGGGTTTGATTTCTACTTCTATGTCACTCACATCATTCTTCATTAACCATTCTTTTGGAAATACATTCACAAACAACATCATGAATTTATTGAACCAACTGCATTTGCATAAGATGCTGTACATCCGATTGAGGCAATAGTATAAGGTCCTTTAGGTCATTTCTTCCCATGTCTATTCTATCCAATCCCTCCAGTTTGGCATCAGTACATATATAAATCTTAAGAATAAGCTTTTTCGGTTTTTTGACTGCTGTTTATGCTTAAGCTGCTCATGATGGAAGATGGGATCCATTTGGACATATTAATCATCACTTTTATGTCACTTGTAATTATGGAATTTGGGGTGTATGCGATAGAATATTTCAAACAAATCATTCTTCATCAAGATTCCCAGTTAGATATGTTCCAAGTTGGGAGAAAGATGCAAAGAAAATTAAATGATGAATCTGAAAAATAATTCACAAATATATCAACATTCCTTTAATCCATTCATATTTATCAATTCAATTGTCCCAATCTAATATTCTTGATCTTTATTCATAATTGTATTGTAAGTTATATCCACCTCATTTGATAAATATCCATCCTTTTAAAATATAAATATTCCATTGAATTATCCATTTATCAATGGATTCTCAGCATACAAATTAAAATAACCATCTTTATCACTCAATGTAGAATTAATTAATTATTTCTCAGTGAATTCAATATAATATAAAATCTTAACATCAGATATCGCATCCAATTCTCTATCTGTACATGATAGACTTTCCATTTCCAATACTCTTCCAATAAATTTTGTACTTGATAAAACCTTCTTCTTTTTTATCTCTTAAGGAGTGAAACTTAAATCGGTCGTAATATTTGCTTTCTCTTTTACTTTTATCACAGAATACAATATTCCACAATTAGGATTCATTGCCATAATACCACAAGTGTATTCAAATCCATTTTTGAATGCCTTATCTAATATCATCAAATTTTAATCTTTCTGAGTAACAAATTAATCCTTATATTCTAATCCACAAGAGAATGATATCTATACTGCATTTGAATTTTATGTCTTAGTTTAATTTTATTAACAGTTCCTATTAACATTTACCTCCAAATTAACAGTATAGTAATTTGGTTTCATGTATATTAGTCCAATGTCTGCTACATATTGATCAAATAATTAAAAAACTAATTATTAAGATAAATAACCCTTTAAATTAATAGATATTGATGCTTGATATATCAACAATTTCATTAATTTATTTTCAGCTGAAAAACAACCATCCCTTCCTGTTTTAATCTATTATATATCTAATAGTGTTGGCTAATCATACATAATTTTTAATATTGTATCAGAAACTGGTTCTAAATTATCTTCTTTCTTAATACATCCTGAAACACTTGTTTTCACACTCTCTTTATTATCCAATATTAAAATTCCCAAATTTATTGGACAATCAGATCTATTTATTTCCATTTACATTTTGTATTAATCTGCTATATTAAAACTTAATTCTCCATAAACCCTATCTTAATCTATTTATAATTCAAATTCTCCTTATTTATCACTTATTGTTTAACTGTTTTTGTATGAAACTACTACATTATTTGCAGGAAAACCTTTACGAGTCTACACTATCCCCTTTATTTTACATCCATTACATTAACAAACCAATAAATAAAACAAAATTTTATATATTATCATTATTATATTACTATAATTCATATATTTTTATTTTTCATTTTACATCTTAATTTATAAGAAGAAACATAATAAATTTATGATTTATAAATTAGCATACTTTAATATCATTCTTTAAGATTTCTAAATACAATCTGATTGGATTTTTTGCCTAATACCAGAAACAATTAATAGATTAATCTAAAACAATCTTATTTTTTGGCAATGGAGGAAGTAAATTATACTATGAATTTACTCTACATATCAATTCTATAAAAAAATTTGATATTATTATCTGATAAAGATGTAAAATGAATTATTATATATCAATAATTATCATTTCAAACTTTTTATCCCGCAATCACCTTTTATTAAAGTTTTATTATATATACATCTAATTTGATCCATTATTTTATTATGATTTATATTCTGATTCAATATTCAAACCTTATGCAAATTTAATTAAACTTTATATTGTGCTTTATTCTAAATTAATTAAAGAAAATATCTCTTAAAAATTATGTCTAAAATATACACCATGTTATATAAATGGATTAAACATTTATTTTTATTTTTCGATTTAAAATATTAGATTTTTATTGGTTTGTTATAAATTAATCAAATTTGAACAAATTTGATCCATATTTTTTTTAGATTTAATTGATTCATTAATTTACGATAACTCTTTAATAAACTGATCTGAATGACGTGAAAATAATTATTTAATATTCATATCATTTTAATTAAGCAAGTTTATATCAATTTTTAGATCATTTTATTTGAATTGAAATATATTATTTAAATTATTAATCTATTTTTCTTTGAGTTGGAATATTTCTTTTTTTTTCTATTGATAAATCTTATTTTCCTCTAATTGATTTTCTTAAATTTACTTAATAATAATATTAAAATTTTCTTGTATCTTTTATTTAACATTCTGTTATTGATCAAAAATTAATCTAGACTTTTCCTTCTATTCCTTCATAATTATGTTATACTTCTTAGCCCAATTTTAAAAATCATGTTTTTTATGATTATCCTAATAGCATTATTTACAAAAAAATAGGCAAGCTAAATTATTTTCTACACATTCTTTATGAATACAAATATAATTTTTCTTTTTTTGGTGATTCTTACAAAATTGAATCAAGATATTTTAATTATTCTCATTCTTAGGTAAATTTACTTCATTAATTTCAATAACTCCAAATTAGAATTGACTATATGACAATGATAAATCCTTAATCAAATTGATTCCATTGGCAATATCATTAGTTTCTAATTATCTTAAATTAGTAAATTATTCACCATCTTGAAATTATTATTACTATAATTAGTTTATGTTTAATAAACAGTATTGTATAATTGTATCTAAATTATTACTTATTTCTTCCATTTATAATTTTTAAGCCTTATTAATTTACTCATATAATGAATAATTTTAGAATTCAAAATATTCTTACGCTTATTTAAGTTATTAATCATGCCACTTAATAAAAGTTAATTTCTAATTATGCAAAAACATTCTAGTTTCTTAAAAGTCATTCTCATTTTTTATAATAATTCCTTCTAGAAAATCAATAAGTTTCTTTCTATTTTCTTTTGCCATTTGCACTATATCCCAAGGTTTATAAGGAATATGACCCTTCTTATCTTAATGTTATTTCTAAAAGCATTTGAAACATGTCATTTTGTTAATATTCTTTTTAACACACTCTGAATGAATGCAAATAACCTCTTCTTATTCATTTTAGCAAAAACTGCACCAATTCATTTATGAATAAGATTATTAATTTTAATAGAGAATGATAGAATTAAAACAAATTAAAATATATATGATAAAAGATTTATAATGATAAGGAGAAAGAATGTTGATTAATTTTATCAAATTTTAATTTTCATAAATACATTGGTATTAAGAGGGCAATAAAGAAATATTTAATCATAATAAATGACTTAAGAGTGATATATATCATTAAGTACCAACTTTATCTATTTAATATTTTAATTTAAGATTATGGAAATTTATTAGATGTCATGAGATTGATTAATGATATAATAGATTATGTTTAAACTCTTTTCTTGTAAAATTAAGGAATTATCATTTTAAGAATTTTTAATATTATATATATAGAATGAGAATAGTAATTATTAAAATGGTAATAAAAAACAATAAAAAGAGTTTAAAATAGTAAAGTTATCTTCATTGTTCAAAGAATAATTTAGAATTTAAGAATTTTAGAATTATTAAAATATATTATTTATAATCAAATTTTGAAATCATCTGCTTCAGGCTAAGATGTTCGATTTTAAAAGTAGCCTTTTCTTTGATACAAATTGGGTGTTGATGGCTATGGCTTCAAGTAATAATATCTTTCCAAATCTTCTGAAGATCTGGTAGGCACTTGTCTATAAGTAGATGGTTATTAGATTTATTGTTATGCTCCAAAATCTTATTTTTTTTTTTGAATAGTGTCAGATTTTGTTGATTATATAGGTGTTATTGGTCTTGAAATCGATTAATCTATATGTAACATTTCTGTTATTGTAATTTACTTATTTTTTGTGGAATATACTTTAGCATTTGCAGTATTCAAATTTAATTCACTGTCATAATATTGTGAAATTTATGTTTACGGTTGATGAAGTGTGTGTGATTTTTATCTAGTAATATCTTAATTTTAATGATTAATTTAAGATTATTTTTGTAAATATTATTAATCGTTCTCTAGATTTTTCATAAGAATCATATAACCATTTTAAAGTTCTGACTTTATTTATTCTTAAGATTTGTCATAAAAATTGGGATTATATGGTTTAATTTTTAAGAAATTTATGTAAACTTATTATAGACTATTCTATGCTTCCATTTCTATCATTAATAAGGATTTTGTATCTAACACATTAAGCGTTTAATTTTATTAATTCTTCCACTTTTTATCAAAATAATTATCAATTTGATTTTAAATTTAAATTTAACTATCTTTATACTATTAAATAGCGAATTATTTTTTTTATTCTAACATACTTTTGATTGCATTTAAATTTTTTAAGTCTTTTTCATCGTGGCAGATTTTATTCTCTAAGATACAAAATTTGCAAAAGCAATTATGATTTTTATTTAAACACTCTTTATTTGTACATAAATATGCTTTTTATGTATTATGATTTTAACAATAAAGGGATTAAGATTAGTTTTATTAATTTTGATTTAATTATAAATAAGAAGATTCTTAATTTCCTAATTAACTTATCATTAATTTTGTCTATGTTAAATATTTTATTTTAAATTATAGTTCCTGCATCTCAAATGTTTTAAATCTTAGAAATTATGAATTTCTTTTTTCAATTAGTTCAATTTTATCATTAATATTACAACTGTATAATTATATTTATTATTCAAAACTAGTATTAAAATTTTAAGTTTTAGTGAGCTCATTTTTCATGTTTCTATCTTCTCTTTCATAAAAATCTCGAATTAATTTTTTTTAATCTTGAAACCATTTTGTTACCTACATACTTAATTGGTCAATGTCTTTCTCATAATTTTCCTATTCAATCTTATTTTCCCTAATACATTCTTCGAGAATTTTTAAAAGTTCCTTTTAATTTGCTTCTGATTTGTGCTAAACTATTTTACACTCCTCAGGGATGTGAATCTCAGAATTGTGATTCTTGTGAAAACATTTGAAGCAACTCACTTATTCTTTCTTACTTTTTAAACATTCAGGAGTTAAGCAAATATATAACTCACCATCAAAATGACAATATTTGCATCGGCCATTTAATTTAACAGACATTTTATTAATAAATATATATATTTAATAAGTTAAAAATTTGTAGTTAAGATTTTAAATTAAATTCTATCACAAATTTTATGAAATTAATGCAGTTAAAGTAACTTTTAAAACCTTTTCTCTTTTAAGAAATGTTATTCCTACATTGTTAAAGATACTTATATTTACAATCCTTCATTTAAAGTAGACATCATACCACTCTTATTTGAAAATTATGTTATATTGAATAGGAATAAAAATGCAGTCATTCATAATTCTCATAAGGTAATTGAAAGGATTACTTACCCCTTGTTTATTCAAGATTTCTCGATATTTTAAATCACTAAAACTATCTTCTTTAGAACTATTTTACACTTAATTTCCTTAACCTGAAATAAAAATTCGTTAAACACTAATTATTTTACATAATATTCTAATTTTTTCTTTTTAAATTGACACCCTTTACTTCATAGCTTTTTCCTTATTCTTTCTTACATAATTATCACATAAAAAGATAAAATACGTTTTTTAAATACAATTTACTTATCATAAGATAAATCATTCTTATATATAGCACAAAAGATTTTTTAATCGTGAAATAAATATTTAATAATCTTTCGATTATTAAATAAGAGTTTCATCCAATATTCTATGAATATTCTATTATTTATAATTTAATTTCTAATTATTCATCAACAGTAATAAATAATGCCTAATAGAATATTGTTAACATTTAGGGATTTTATTATAAAATTTTATAAAGAAAAAATCAAAAATTAAGATTAATATAAAATGAGCGAAACTCAAAGAAGTCCAAGTTACAAATTAGAGAAATATTTTAAAATCTCTTAACCTACGCCTTTAGGAAAATAGGAATCAAAATTATTTCCACAATATTAAGTCAATTTTGAGGGATAAAATAAATAGTCGATCTCTAGATAATCAAAAAATCTTAAGGCAATTTCAAATAATAAATCAGAATCAAATAAAAATGAAATATTCAAATTATAGAATCAGAATATATAAGAAGAAATATCTTAATTTAAGAGTCAGTAGAACAAGAATTTTGAGATTTTAGAATTACAAAAGAAATACAATTTTATATTAACACAGTAATAATAAGACCTTCTAAGAAATTAAGAGTTTAAGTAAAATTTTTGGAACTTTTATGGGATCATATAGAAGATGGATAATCAAATAACTACTTTAAATAAACTTGATGAAATTTGTAAGAGAGAGCATTATAAGGTATAGTAATAAATACAATGCAATCATTAATTTCAAATTGATGATTTAAATGAATAAATAAGGTATTGAAATTATTTATTATTTAGATCTTTAATTCAAGATAAAAATCACTTGAATAACTAGAATGTAGAATTATTACATCAAATTGAGTAATTTTAATATGTTTTATTTAAGGAAAGAAAAATACAGCAATTAGAAATTAGAAGAGAAGCTTAAGTATTACATAAACATTGAATTGGAAAACGAACAATAAAAATAATCAATAATGTCATTATTAGAAAATATACAAAATTTAGAGAATTAATTAAAAAAACAATCATAAATATTTTATTAATCTTAATATGAATTGTAAAATGTGTTTTTTTAAACAATAAAGGAAACATTTCCAAAGTTAGATTTTAACAATGCTATTTTCAAATTAGAAAAGTCCCTTTAAGATTAGTTGAAGAATGTAGTTATCATTAATGAAAAAACTATTGATTCCAATATTTAAAATATAGAAGATAAAATGCATTAATTTTAAATAAAAATACAACATCATACAATAAATGAAGATTACTTTGATATTCAAAATTAAATAAACCTATTATTTGAAGATACCTAAAATAAATCTTAGAATTTAGAAAAAGCTTTAGAGGATTTAATAAAAAAAAATGAGAAAATCAATTGGAATTCTAATAGTAAAGATCAGTCCAAAATAATATTTTTATAAAAATATCTGTAAGCTTTCAAAACATTTTAGTCTGTTTTTAAAAAGCTTATAACTTAAACATAATTTATAATAGATCAATCTTAAAAATTTAATTAATGTTAAATAACTATCACCTTCAATCTTCCAAACTCATAATTTACTAATTTGAGTTAAAACGAACTTTTAAAAACTCAATCTGATTGTAGAATCACAAATTCTCAATTAGAATTATAATAAGAAACATAAAAAACTAAGAACTCAAGTTTGTTATAGACTGAATAAGACTTAGTTTTTACAAAAGATACTATTTAGAATTAGAAATCTACATGTCTTTGCTCAGAACAATATTCTCGAAAGAGTAATGAAATAGAATAATCTCTTAAAGTAAACTAAGAAATGTAGACTGATACAAGTTTTATAATATTTAATCTATTTTAGTTAAATTACAGTTTAAAGAAAAGGCTATGTAGACACAGAGTACTGCATAAGTTTGTGGTCGATGTAAATACTCAAGCATAGCAACATAAGAAATAACATTAGTTGTAAAATGCCCTTGTTGGTTATTCGGAAATAAGCTCAAATAAGCTAAAGAAATCACAATATGATTTATTTATTTATAATTGCAAACAAAAAATAAAATAATCACATTAGGGTTCTTAAATTAAGGCTTAGGAACCAGTCTATGAAAAATGAAAAAAAGGTTTATAAACTGAATCCGGAAAGTTGATCTAAGGACCTAACTCTTATTAGTAATCTCGAGTGCACGAGATTATGACTATTTGATTTTTTGTTGGCTCAAGTACAGGTTTGTAGGGAGTTGTGTTACAACCTGCTTCACTACAAAAATAACTGATAAATTTATTAATAAAAAATTTTAACAGAAATTTTTGATAAAAATTTGGTATATTAAGTATTAAGTAAGAATTAAAAATCCAAAATATATAAAAAATCCTCAAATTCCTAAATTTGATGTTAAAACAATTTATATCACCATAAATTAACCCATAGTTTTAATATCTTTAACTGCACAATTCACTCTATTATTGAATAACACTTCTACACCTTTTGGGAAGAAAGATATGTTCTCAACCTCAATAGGATTTGTTTTATCAAATGAGATGACAAATAATGTATTTCCAAATTTTATTGCTTTTGACAAATTTTTTGTAGTTGAAGTAAAGCCAGTCCATGTAAAATAATTTAAACCATTTCTTCGGATGGTTTTAGAATGCTTTCCCTCAAAAGCTTTAATGTATTCTTATTTTTGTTCTTCGGTTAACAGTACCCCTCTAAAGAGAGGACCATCATAAGGTTTATATTCAGTCTCATTTGATAACTAATTCAAACTTAAAGTTAATAGATAAGCATAATATCCTATACAAGCCTTGCTTTTATCCTATTCTCTTAGAGCTTTGTTCATTTCTTTGTAGATAAAAGAATTATGAGTATAAATATAAATAGCAACTTCAGCTATTTATTTCTTGGGAGAAGCACTTACAGACAATAGTTTTTCTTTAAATTTGATTGAATCAGCCTGAATTTACTACTTATCTTAACTAATTCTTTAGATAATGTTTCCAAATTCTAAAATTCCATCTGCTGCTCTTAGCACAAGTAAAGAATCTATTTAGGAATATTCATTCATGAATTCATCAAAATATTCATGTTCAAAAACAGAGGGGAAACAGGACACATCAATAATATTAGGTTTTGCAAACGGTTTAGTCGTATTACGAGAATTACTAGATTTAGGGTTTCTATCTATGTTTTTACCATCAAGGGAGCTAGAAGTGCTTCTAAATGCTATAAATTTATAGATACAATTCTTTAAAAGTCGAGTGTAAGGATGATTCAAACATTATTTATGAACAAAAAAATGAAATATTGGTATAATTTGATAAAATGAATATAAATAAAGAATCATGGTAGTTTTAGGGAAGTGTTGATTCCTTTGAAAGCATAGTTTTTATCAATTTTTCTATCATTTTTTTCATTTGCTCTCTAAATTATTTTAGAGACTAATAATTTATTATTTGGCATCAAAGTATTATTGGTAATAGTACTAACCGGACCCAATGACTTAATAATGTCTTGTTCAGGTTTTAAGTCCTCAGATTCTGATTAGTTATCAATTAACATCATTTGATAAGAGTTTTCAATATCATCCCGTTCTATCATTTAAGAATGTCCTTCTTCATAAATTTCTTCAGTTTTAATTTCAAAAGGTGATATATAATCATGATCTTTTTTAGGTGTTTTATTTAAAGAGGAAGCCATCTTAGGTAGTTTTGGTTAAGTAAATTATTCTTTATTTTCAAAACTAACATACACACCATCATTGGATTCAATTTTATTTTTAGGTTCCTGTAAATTTTTTTTAATTAAACAAGTTTTGAGTGAATGGACAGTAATTAGATGTGTAAGATTGATGGGTTCATTGAGAATAACTTTAAAGACTTCTATGGGTGTTTTGGATATACATTCAGTTCTGTCTATAAATAATTGAAGATTTTTATTATAGCTAGTCATAATTTCATTAAAAGGTTCATTTTGCATTTGTCTGAGTATACCATCAAGATTGGATTCAATATCTGTTTTCATGCTTATAGTTTCAGTTCTTGACAATTATAAGCAGGAGATGGAGTCATCGTATTATTTGGATAGAGTTTTAAAGTTAGTGAATAATTATTAAAGCAATCGCATTTTTTCATCTTCTAAACATTAAGTAATTTGAATATGAAATTTTTCAAGTTTTTCTCTCTATTAATCGTAATATTTTTAAATATCTTCACGTTTAGCAATTAATGCATTCATGAGTTTATCGATTTAGGGGATTGAATTATTGACAGATGTAATGAATTTAAGGATTTGATCTCTTCTATATTCTTCTTCTAAACCCGGAATCTCTTCAACTTTCATTCCTTTGGCAACCATATTAACAGCACATTTCGAACACAATTAAAGGGATGAGTCTTTGACAACATGATATTTAGCTTTTTTGTTCAGATGATTGACGCAAGTATTTTATTTACGAGGTTTATCTTAATTTTGATCATTAAATTTAATTTTGGACGGAGTAAGCCTTTGTCTTATGTTTGACATAAAATTTTTATGTAAATTTGAATTTAAATAATTAAAGAAGTAAAAATAAAATATTCAATATGCATAATATTTGCATAGAGAATTTATGAAATTCAATTTATTTAAAAATAAAGAAAAGAACCTGAAAGAACCTTCTTCTACATTAATCTCAATTATTTTAGATAATATCTAATTTCTAAGAATAATGTATCAATAGAAATAGATCAATACAATTTAATCAGATATTTATAAACTTTTTTTAGTTATTGAAAGAGTGTTACTAATTGTTCACCATTAATGACGACATATTCATCAAAACTTAAAAGTAATTAAAATTTCTGGTATAAAATATTGGAGTTTAGAAAGAATTTTGACAAAATAAAATTAATTCATTATTATGATTCCATAAGTATAAGAAAGTGATTACTTGTACAGTGTCCCTAAATCATTCTCAACAAGAGCAATTCATAGTGGATAACATGCTGAACCAATACATGGAAGTGTTAATGTTCCAATTCACTTGAGCACCACATATAAATAAAAAGGTCCAGGTTAACCTTATTCTTCTTTTGATTATACAAGGTGCGGTAATCCAACAAGAGCAGCATTGGAAGAATGTATTGCTGATCTTGAGAATAGTAAACATTGCATAACATTTTCATCTGGATGTGCAGCAATGTCATGTATTATTAATACTTGCAAAAATGGTGAATAAATTATCTGTTGTGATGATGTTTATGGTGGTACTTAAAGATACATGAGAAATTTCACTGTTAAAAATCACGGAATTGATGTCTTGTTTGTAGATATTACAGATCCTGAAAATGTTGCCAAAGCTATTACTGAAAAAACTAGATTGATCTGGGTTGAAACTCCAACAAATCCAACACTTAAAATTGTAGACATAGCAGCTGTTTGTAAAATTGCTAAAGAGAATAATATATTAACTGTTGTTGATAATACATTTGCTACACCATATCTCTAAACTCCAAGAGATTTAGGTGCTGATATCACTGTAATACAATCTATACTATTTTAAGGTTAATTCTGGAACTAAATATTTGGGTGGACACTCTGATGTTGTCTTTGGATCCTTGACTTGTAATGACAAAGAATTATATGATAAACTATTCTTCTCTGCAAAATCATAAGGGGGTTGTCCTAGTGTATTTGATTGCTATCTCATTATGAGAAGTTTGAAGACACTTGAATTAAGAGTAAAGGAAGCTACTAAAAATGCTTATATATTTGCTAAGTATTTGGAAAATAATCCTTTGGTTGATAAGGTCATTTATCCCGGCTTACCATCACATCCTTAACACGAATTAGTTAAAAGATAATAAAGAGGAGGAGGAGCCATGATTAGCTTTTATGTTAAGGGAGGTTTTGAGGAGACTAGTAAGTTATTAAAAGCCTTAAAAATATTCACACTTGCCGAATCCTTAGGAGGAGTTGAAAGTAATAATAATAACCATTGTGATAGGTTTAATTGAAGTACCATCAGTTATGACACATGGATCAGTGCCTGTTGATGTTAGAAACTAATTGGGAATTACAGACAATTTAGTAAGAATATCTATTGGTATTGAAAATGTTGAAGATTTAATTGATGATATGGAATAAGCTCTTAAAGCATCACATTGAAAATATTAAGTAACAAGATTATAAAATTGTATCCATCTATTTTAATATCTCAAATTAATTTTAATCTTGTTGCATGGTTAGCTCTTTCAAAAAAATGGTGTTCTGGTTTTTATTTTTAGTTTTCTTCATGTAACATACATAATATGATAGAAAGAATAGCAAATAATTTCAAGCCTTGTTTGTTAAATTTCTTCAAATTTAAATTGTAGCTCATTTTAGGACTAAAAATAACATCATTTATCTGGAACTATATTTACAGTGACATTCTTTATTTAGATAATTATTTTATTTTTAATGTGATTATTTTTATAAATGCTTATTTTATTTTATCTCTTTATTTTCGTTTAATCTGACTGCTCAAGTAACCCCTTCACTCCTTAATATTTAAATCTCTTACATAATCTCGAGATTGACGTATAGCAATACAATACCTATATGTTATCAACACCCAAGGATTAAGTATTCATAGAATTTAATTAGACTCTAACAATATGTTCAAAAATGAATTTCTATTCATGTTGTACATCCTAAACGGAAACCTTCTTTCAGTCCATTATCACTAAATATCAATCCAAATTGCTTGACAATAATAGCGAATTATAAAACTTATTGAAGAAATTCGAATAAAATATAAAGGTTTGTGGGTTGCTTGATAATACTTCTTTTGAAAATTCCTTGATTGGAACTGATAGTATAACCAATTACAAATAGCAATTAAAATAACTTGCTAAACTTTAAGCTGGATTTCTCTAAGGAAATCTGTGCATAATGTGTGCAGCATCAAATGACACTAAATACATATAGAACAATAAAATTGTTGCCTTAAAATCCAATTATGAAAGTTATATTACCAATCTTATAAATCAATACGATTCTTTGCAGAGTCAGATAATAAATTTCAAATAATATGTTTTAGAGTATTATGTAAACTATACAAATACATTAAATTGCAGTAATGTTTTGGAAGAATTTCTATAATCTTGGTAGAATGTTGTGGTTTGTCCAGGAAACAATTGCGAATTATATATAAAGAACACCATCTAACCATTAGGATTTAGACAATTAATGGCTGAAGATTATTATATATTAAGTGATACAGACGGGATTGATGTGTATATAGAAGTAAACGAGGTAGATGTAATATCATAGAGTTCTATTTTGATGATAATTATAATTAATATGATACTTGAGCTATGATTTAATAATTGAATAGTATTTATTAATATATATATATTTTAAATATAATTAATATATGGACTAGAGTATGTTTGAGTCATTTGGGGGGGATGGTCAGATATCAGATTTGATAGATCAGTTTTATTATAAGGTGTTATTCGATTAAAGTTTGAGAAGCATGTTTTTAAAAGCTGACATGACTAGAGTGAGATTGCAATAAAAGACCTTTTTTGCTTAAATGTTTGGTTGTATTCACACCAAATATACTGGAAAGTAATATTAGTAATGAATATTTAGAGATCTAGTAGAAGTGCACAAGAATTTGAATATAACTGATCAATAATTCGATAGATTCCTATATCATTTAAAATGTATTCTAGCCGACATGAATAAATCCTAAGAATTGATTGACTAAATATTGAAGAAAGTAGACAGCCATAGACATGTTATTGTGTTTAAATGATATATATTCATTATTTTTTTCTTCTATTTTCAATGTCCTTAAAATTCTATTCCTCCAATTACAATTTGGCTCTATAAAGAACATATAATAAGTAAATACTTTTAAGCATCTTCCATCTTTTAACTCCTCATCAATATCAGATCATTTCTTCTAGTGGTATCAGATTCTAAAACATCTTAAGGAGAAATCCATTTCTTTTTTTCTTCATCAACCTACCATACGTTCTCTTCTCCAAAAAGCAATCCTTCAAGCCATGATCCAATACCTTATTACAGTAGAGTCCTAATAAATAGAAATTTTAAATTACTCAGTCTTCTTTCCATTTGCATCAGTTTCTACTTCATAGATATCCACTTCCACAATATCATAAATTTTTGCTTATTCAGCTGACTTGAAAAAAGATGTAATTTTGGACATCATTCCTTCAGCGTTGTAATTGAATGTAATCACTGATTTTACACCTGGTCCTTCCACTATCATTTTCCCTTACCAATTCAAGATTCTTTCTCCCATCACTAATCCTGTTATTTCCCTAATATATTATTTAACTATATTACATTGTTGGTCTCTATGTACATTTATACACAGCACCGTTATCAAATATTATAGTCTATCTACCATTTTAAACACCTGTCAAAGAATTGACTGTCTTATGAACTTATATTTCTAATCTGTCATCACCATATATTTTATAATTATTTCCTTATATGTAATAATAACAAATTGGTGGATCATATTATGTTTATTCTGCAAAAAATTATGTTCCATCTTCCTTAACTAACTATACTCTTAATATCATTTCATTACCTGAATTGTCTCACCTACTATTGGATCTAAAGGGGATTTCATTTTAGTAATCTCACCATTGCAATGCAATCCTGATATCTAAAATATTATATTTCCATTTTTACTTGATAAGCTGATATATATTTTATTTATTCCAAAGGTGATAATTTACTACATCTCTCCAATAAATTACTAAATGTATGACCACTAATTATGAAATTTTTTATTACAGAGCAACTCCATGTAAGAAACTCATATCCAACGACATAGCAATAGGTTTGCTTATTTGCATCAACGATCCAAAGTTTCCAGTCATTATCTTTCCGCTCAATTATTTAAACACACTTGCTGCCACCTTTTATGTTTCAGAATTCTCCTCTCCAAACGACAAATTAAGACCTCCTAATTTTTTAATTTTATCATCACCTTACCTTATTAATGAGCTGCTTTGTGTCTATGAACAGGAAATTGCTACCCTTGCTAGCCATTTTGATTATCATTCTATTTTTTAAATCCAAACCACATTAATTAAATAAAGATTTGCTATTAATAATATTATTTAATTATATTTTTTAAATAAATTTTAAATACTCATTTTATAACCAATTAAATTTATTTATTTCATTTTATATAACATGTTCATTAAAAAAATGTTTAAAGGATTATTTGTAATCTAAATTCTGTTTTTTTTATCGAGATACATTTCTACAGTTAGACGGGGCTTTATTAGGATTGTTTTAGTTACTAATCTATCCAAAATGATATTATTTATTCAAATAAATATTATTCTTATTATAATAAAACTAATATATTTCTTTTTGTGATTTAAAGTCTTATCTAATATCCTTAATTCTATCCCGTGTGTATTTCTAAATTTTTAATATTATCTTCTCCATTTTAACTTCTGTTTTATATGGTTGATCTCATATAATGAGAATTATTTATCTTATAATTTCTTTATGTATGGAGGCTCTTAAATTCACAGGTTGATTATAATTTAAAGCAGCTATGGTTGTTTTAAATAATTACTGCCAACTATTCCAAATAATTAATATTGGAAGAATTTTCTTCGTATTTTTTTTGTTGATTTCTGGATATTTTCTTATAGGCAACAATTTTTGTTATAATTTGTCATGAACTTACAATTATCCTTAATTGAATTTTTACTAATAATCTTCCACATGGATATTAAAATTTTCATAATTGTGTACTTATGTAAGGAAACATTTAAATGATGAAATGAGAGTTTTTAACGTATTTAACTAAGAAATAATTTTTTGTTATATATTTTAAATAAATTTAAGTATTATAAAATTTTCATATTATTGTATAAAAAGGTTTTAGAATTAAGAACAATTCAGAATTAATTATTATGTTTTTTTGTAAACCTTAGGTAGAATTGTCAGAGGAATAAAAAAAGCAAAAAAGATGGAGCTAGGAAATATAATTGTTATAACATTATGGTATTTAAATCTTACAATCATTAGGGTTGAAAGTTGGTTTAAATTGTTGTATATTTGATTTCAATGTAGAATACTTAGGGAAGAGATATCTGATTCATACTTTCAGTGGAGGAGAAAACAATAAAGTATATATTACACATATGCAGGAAATATTAATCCTACTACATGGTTATGGTGGATCAAATCTTCATTATTCTAGAGTTTATGGAGAATTAATTAAAGAATTCAAAGTTTTCTCGCTGGATCTTCCAGGAATGGGATATTCAAGCAAAGAAGATATAAAAATGGATTCTTTTGAAGAAGCAATGGAATTTTTTATGGGAACTATTTCTTAATTGATTAGCGATTTGTGCCCTAATTAGAAAGTTACTCTGATCGGTCATTCTTTTGGCGGCTTTGTGGCTGCTCATCTTCTTGTTAGATTTCCAAATCTTTTTAAAAGGTTAATATTATTAAGTCCTGCTGGAACCACCTATTACACAAAAGAATAAATAATGTATTAAGCATTGACTAAATTTTAGCCAAAAATAAGACTTTTCCTAATTATCATACTTTAGGAGAAAAATTGCTGAATAAGCAAAAAGTTTATGGGATGGAATTTTTGCAATTCCATAATATTTAAATAATCATTTCATAGGAAGATAATTTATTAAAGTTTACTTGAGGTACAGAATGCGTTTAAGTGGTGAAGAGTATACTCTCTGGAAATCTTATATTGATGAAATGTTAGAATTGCCTGAAGGATCAGAAAAATCTATATGTTTATTTTTCCATTTTCCAATATTCGCCAGAGAGCATAATTCTATTGAAAGTATCCTATCCTAGTAAAGAAATCTAATTAAAAATGTTCCTATATTTTTTTATTATGGTGTTTAAGATTGGATGGATTCTTAAGGTGCATATAATTTGACTGCCTACTAAAATATAAAATTCAGGATAATTGATAATGCTGGACATCAATTAAACTTTGAAAATCCTGAAGGTGTAATTCAAGCCATTATATAAGATACATAGTAATCATGATGGATTTTTTTATTTAACTCTATATTTTCAATAAAAATTTTAATGATAAATTTGGGATCCTAACTAGTCGATTTAAGAAAAACAAAAAATGTAACAATATATGAAAGAGAAGATTCAAGAAAAATTCAATCTATTTGTTCAAGATAAAAAAGGCTATGTTGATAAAATGTAAGTTATGATTTTTTATTACTAGGAGAAATTCTGTATATCTTGCTGTTTTTGGGGAAATTTCCAAGCGAAGCATAAGTAACTAAAACAATTCTTCCATAAATTGAAGAACGAGCCTAATGAGTCAATTAAATATTCAAAATTTGAACCATTCATGATTTAAAGTATTATCCACTATTTGCAAATTTTAGTCTTAAAATGTAATGAATATGATCCAGATGACACAGACACATTATTAGCAGCATTTAAATAATTAAATGAAGAAAAAAAAGGTTATATCGAAATTGATACATTAAAATAAAAACTAATTAGCATAGGGTACAAACTTAATATCATACTCCATAAAATTTAGTTTAGACAATCTGAGATTGAAGATTTTATCCAATTTGCAACCAATAGAGATCCAAATTATAAAACTCATAATTAATTTTAGTTCAACTGTTATATATTACCAAGATTATATTTTGAGACTTCAACTCTTTATTTAATAACATGCGGCATCTGCGAATAAACACTATGATAGAGAAAAGTGATTATCTATTTTTTTAACTAATCATAATAAGAATCATTTTATTTATAAGAAAATCATAGACTTTCATCGAAATTGATTACCATTTAAGATTGTTATTTCCTTATAATCTAACAGTAATGAATAAGTATATAATGGAACCTACGATAAAGATTCTATTGGAGAAAATTTAATAAGAATTTTTCTATAATGAATTTTTTATAAAATTTGAAAAGTTCTCTTCCTATCCTATTTTTTTTTTGAGAATACTTGGTTTCAAACATTTAATATTTTTAAGATTTGAAAATATCTCACTGAAAAGTCATTACAATATTGCAACAGAATCCTAGATTGAAAATTAATTAATTAGAGGGCTATTTATTGAATAAATTAAGAGATAGTTTATTTCAATTATAAATGTAAGAAAATTTATCTAATTCTATCATGATAAAAAAGTGTAGCATTCATTAAACAGATGATGAGATTTATATTTGTACTCATGAAACACAACTTTTGAATCAAGGTAACAAGTTATAATGCGCAAAGTGTCTAAATCTATCAAAAAGAGAAAGAAAGCATCTTAAAAATGCATATGATATAAGTAGAGAAGGAAAAGAAAATGTTTTTAAATATGTCGAAATGCTAAATAGAGTAATTGTTTATAATAATGAAATGATGCAAAAATACCTACAAACCTTAAATGAATTAAATCTCACACTAAATAAATATTTTGAAAAACAATAAAAGTTAATTACTTCAATGATTGAATAAAGAAACAAAATCTTAACAGACAATATTAGCAAAGCTAATTCACAATTAAACGAGCAATCAATTTTGGATGATAAAACTATTGATAGTTTTATTATTTTTGTAAATTTGAATGAAGAAAAACAAAAATTTATCGAATAATAATATTTTTAAATTGATTCAATTTTTGAAAGATAATTTAATTTTGAGATTTCTGAAATTCAATGTAGAGTTAATCAATTGGCAACAATTAATCTTAACTTTGATAATGTTCCTCAATATGAGGTTGAATAATTTAAAATTTAACATATTGAAGGAGAAAAGATTTTCTCAATCTGCGAAAATCATTAAGAAAAAAAAAAATATATCTGCACGCATTTGGATTGCTTAGAGGAGGAATCATAAGAATTTTTTTGCAAATCATGCTCCTTAAATAGTCATGAAAACCATATCAAAGGAGACTATGTAAAAAATTATAAAAAAATCATGTTAGATTAGGATTAAAAGATAAATATTATAGAAAATGAGAAGATGAAATTGAAATAAAAAGTTTAAACAGAAATTGACTCAAAATTATAAGCACTTTAATAAGAACAACAGGATAAATTTTAATAATATTAAAAATTAAGGTAAAATTTAAAAATTTTGGAGGTTAAATCTTAAGCCAATCTTTTAGGTGACAATTTAACAATTATAAATAATGAAATTAACAAAAAATTATTAGAGTTGGATTAAAATATGATCTAATAAGATTATTTAGAAAAATTAATCATAATGAATGAACAATTGCAGAATTTTATAATACTTGATTAAGAATAACTTAATGCTTAAATCTTAATTAAAGATGAAGAATTTCTACTGCAAAGGTAGGAACTTTTGAAAATGAAAAAATAAGCTTAACAACAAGAAAGTTAGGACATAAATAATTAAATATCTAAAATATCTTGTAGCAAATAGCTATCAACAATAGAAAATGAAATTTAATTTTTAAAATAAATAAATTAAGCTACTAAAAATGAAATTGAGGAATTAAAAAATGTTTAAATATCTTAATCTTCAAAATAAGAAATTCAAACATTTCTAGAAGAAATTTAAGCCTCTATTTTAAATGTTCCAAAATATGTTTTAGAAAACTAATAATTTAAATCTTTGGAAGAAGATTTGAAGAAAATTCAATAATAATTTTCCACCATTCCGAATTAAAATTAAGATCTCATAAATTTAAATAATGGGGTTGGAGAACTAAAATCATAAATTTCTACTGATATTGTTTTATAAAAGGAATTCAAAGTATAATTAGAAGAGATAATAAGATAAATCTCAAATGTTCCAAAGTATGTTTTAGAAGATTAATAATTTAAATCTTTGGATTAAGATTTGAAGAAAATCCAATAATAGTTTTCCATCATTCCGAATTAAAATTAGGATCTTAAAAATTTAAATAATGGATTTGGAGAACTAAAATCATAAATTTCTACTGATATTGTTTTATAAAAGGAATTCAAAGTATAATTAGAAGAGATAAAAAGATAAATCTTAAATGTTCCAAAGTATGTTTTAGAAGATTAATAATTTAAATCTTTGGATTAAGATTTGAAGAAAATCCAATAATAATTTTCCATCATTCCGAATTAAAATTAGGATCTTAAAAATTTAAATAATGGATTTGGAGAACTAAAATCATAAATTTCTACTGATATTGTTTTATAAAAGGAATTCAAAGTATAATTAGAAGAGATAAAAAGATAAATCTTAAATGTTCCAAAATATGTCATAGAAAACTAATAATTTAAATCTTTGGAATAAGATTTGAAGAAAATCCAATAATAATTTTCCACCATTCCGAATTAAAATTATGATCTTAAAACTTTAAATAATGGATTTGGAGAACTAAAATCATAAATTTCTACTGATATTGTTTTATAAAAAGAATTCAAAGTATAATTAGAAGAGATAAAAAATGACATATCATAAATTGCAAAACATGTTACAGATAACAATTAATTCAAAGTCCAACGTAATTAGTACTTAAAATGATAATAAGAAACCTATGATAATTAATAATTTGTTGCAGATCAAAATAGTTAAATCTATTCTCTTTTCTTTTTATATATGTTTACTTTATAAAAGTTCTTATTTTTGATCAAATAATTAGAAATTATTATTCTTTTCATGCGAATAAATTTCCTTCATATATTTTCTTAAGCTATAATATTTAACTTTAATATCAATCTTAAAAAAATTTACCCAAATATTCATTCCATTATAAACCAAACAAAAACACTAATCCAAATTATTTATCATTTTAAATTATGTAAAATTAAGTTTAAGAAAATAAAAGCTCCTTAAAACTGTATAAATAAATATTTTTAGAATTGATATAAATAAAAAAGCTCAATTATTTGTTAGATAAAGATAATATTTTATAAATATTATCTTTATAAAAATTATTACGTAATTACTAATAAATATGAAAAGAATTAAATAGAACTATTTAAAAGATAATGAAAATGTTGCAGCAAAAAATTATATCTCATTATCATTTGGATATGTTTTTAGGATGAGAAGAAAATTTAAAATTAAAAAGATGAAAATGAGTAGTCCTGAAATGAGATGTATAATTAATATCAGATTAGTGCTTATTTTGGTTGATTCATCAACATTCTTGTTAATATTATATTCTTAAGTTAAACTGTTATTTATACTGATATTTTGAATAGATGTTTTTTAGATTTGATATAAGGTTCTTTACTGATTCGAGGTAATGTAAATGTCTCCAATTCTACATAGAAGATAGAATAAGCAATACCAAAAATTATATTCTAATAATCTTTGAATTGGAAATTCAACTGTATAATTTAATTCACAATTAAAGATACTTAAAAATAGTTGAAATATATTCAAAAATCAAATTGTTATGATTGAATAATTCTGTTTGGGCGTTATTTGATATATATAATTTAGAAGGCGAAATTTTTCAGCAAAAAAACTTCAGTATTAGGATTGTCTGAAAATTGTACATTCTTAGAATTTTCAAAACACATATTTACACACAATTAAATAAATAACTCTAAAATACAATGGAAATTTAATAGAAAACAAATTAGTATTAATAATTGTATAAAACACTTAACGAAGTTAATTTTTAAACTTTTAAATAAATAGATAATTATTTCCTTTCTAGTAACCTTGGCTGATTACCTAAAAATTCTTCTCATAATAAATTAGGCAACCATTTTGATAATCTTGTTAAATTGCTTAATTTAGTGATGTATTGATAATTTCATTCTTAAAATCTGTTAATCTCTAAATAATTTTCAACAAAAGCATAGGTATTCCATCCATCTTGAGAAGAGTTTTTCACTTTCCCAACTCTTTATATATTTAAATAAACTTATATTTTTATTTCTTTATTAATAAATTCAAAAGGTATTAAATCAATATTTCTTAATTAAATGAAAAAACATATAAAAATTAAATCAAAAATTTATTTTAAGTATATTATTATTATAAAATGAGCAATCTTGTATACATAAATATCGTTTTATTAAATTAAATGCATTTAACAGAACAATTATACCTTAAAAATTTTTAATAAATATTTAGTATGAATTTTCTTGGGAATAGATTTGAATCTTGTTATATATGGTAGTTCATTCAATAATTGAGCTTTAATTGACTTTGTATTATTATATTACATAAACTGAATCAATGACAAATTATCTTAAATTTTATAATTAGCTAGTGTTTGAATTTAGGATGTTCTAAAGAAGGGCTTTAAGTTATTCGCCAAGTGCAACTGTTAATACATATTCACAAGAAATCACGGAGGATTATAAATCTGGCATATAGTAATTTTTCATGACCAATGCTGCATGCAGTGATTATATAGATCCTGCAATCTAATTCGCCTCTTTTATTGACACAGCCTAAATTTATAATTAAATGAAAATTAACATCTTTATTTTTAAATAAAAGTTGATGTTAACTATATTTATACCATTAGGTTAATTGGTGAGTTAAAATTTAATATTTTATTGGAAATAGATAAAAAAATTTATAAAAATAGACTCGTAAAATAAATATTATTGATGAAAGGTTCGACAAACATGAATGCATTTTAAATTTTAATATAAAATAATAATTTATAATTTAAAATTATTATTTCTAGAATTATAAAATTTAGAATTTCTTTCATACTGTTTATTATAATTATGTTTCTTTTAATTTTATTTCATAATTAATTATTAAGATTTTATCATCAAAATAAAATAAATTAGAACAAATATATTAGAAATTATAAAAAGTAAAACGAATTATAAAATTAATCTCATTTAATTGTAATTTTAAGTTAGGGATCAATGTTTATTTCGGTTATGTTTTCTAAAATCTAATAAGAGATTTATTTTAATCTTATGTTAATTCGCTCTTCTGTTATCTTAACTTTTTAGTATAACTTTCTTTATAACTATTCAAAAAATATATGTTAAAATGAAAATAAATAATGTTAATGAAAGCTCGTCTATTTGAATAATACTTAAGACCTGCTTAATTTTTGGAAAATGGAATGATTAAAAGTCAAGCCCCAAATTCTAATAACATTATTACAAAAAGAAATTTTGCTAATAATTTTTTTTGAAAGTAGACCATTTCTTATTAATTAATCAGCTTTTTTAAGATCTTAATTTCTCATAAATTTTACATGGTTAACAAGAAAGCAATCCAACGTACTTTTGATCTCAATATTCATCACTTATTAAATAAATACTTCAAGATTGTTTTTGCACTTGAAGAGGCAAAATACATTAATTTAATAGTTAAATTTTTTGCTTTAAATAAAATTTAGGTATCAAGAAAATTTTCTATATTTAACATTTGTCTCTTAATTCAAAATTATCTATTTTAAGCTATACTTTTCAAGTAGGAGAATTTTACTTTTAAAGCATGCCCTTTAAAATAAAGATAGTTTATCTCAAAAAATTTATACTAATGAAATTAATTTTCTTATTTATACTAATATTAATTTATTGAGTTTGATATTGATTTATTTTTATATCTAATTAAATTATTTCACCAATGTATTTATGAATCAATTGAAGGTCTCTAAATTGGTTTTACTGAAAATCGAAAAAGAACTTGTATTTTGAATACTGATAAAATTAAGAAGATTTGCATTGGCAAAATACTATTCAATGCAAATTAGGTTACAATGCTAAAAGGAAAACTTTTGAAGGAATTTTGAGTTTAGGTTATTGAAAAAAGTTCAATATCAAATATCAGAATAAATATTCCGAAGAAGTCGAATAGATTACATGTTTGCCTATTTTTGAGATTTTCGAAATATAATAGGTCTACTTAATCACATGGATCTTAATTTGAAAGCTATGATAATGATAATGGACATATTATTAGATGATCAATATCGACTTAATTTGTTATAATATTTATTATAATAAATACAAATATTCGAACATAAATGAATTCTTAAAACTAAACAGAATATGAAAGTTTCAGTTTGATGGATGTAGATACTTAGTACTTAAAGATTAAAAAATTCCAAGATAGCAATGAATAAATTAACTTAAGTGACTAATCAATTCAAAAAGTATAAGAGAATTAAATATTTTTAGATTGCTCAAAATGGTTAATGGAATGAATGTTTAAGTGACTTAGAAATAGAATTATAAGCTATATTATCTGGCAGGGTTATCAATATGGACCATTTACTCTAATATTTAAATAAAAGATTATAGCCATTCATTATATTTATTTTAAACAAAATGTATAAATATTTTGATCAATTAGTATATATGATCATAAGAGGTTAAAATTGCAATGTTATCTAAATGAGATCCTTTTTTTAGTTCAGAAATTGGCTTTCAGAATTATAAAACAATTCCCCATCTAATCACTTGAACTACTCAAATAAATTCATTCAAAAATTGAGTTTTACAATAGCAGAATTTGTGAATTTTAAGTTTATTAATCTGGGATCAATCAATTTTATAATTAGAGATTGAATCATAGATTATAAAATTAAGCTGAGAGTTACATAGATAATTAATAATTAATATGCTATTACCCTCTTAAGAACGAGATAATTGATTAACAATATTAAGCCAAAGGTGTCCTTATTTTTTCTCCATTTTAGCGTATGCAAATTCATTACTTTTATAAGAATGGCGGCTTTGAAATTCTATCAGATTTAATAACAAATTTCACTCTCAAAAATTTGAATACTATATTCATTTTATAATATTTCTAAAAGCTTATGGATAGAGTGACTTATTAGAACTAATTTGAAAATTTCAACATTTAATAGATAATCTAAAAATTATCTGATGATGATATAAAAAATTCGAATAAAGATGCTATAAATTAATTGATATCAATGCCAAACTTGTTTCCTTGTAAAAATATGACTTTTATAGAGAAATAGGCTAATGCTGCATATTTTGAATTGAATATATACCTTTTGTGTCTTCGTTGTTCGTCGCTTTAAAAACGTATATATGGTAATAAGAATGAATTTATTTTATTTAGGTTTGTAATAATTTTGTGATAAAATATAAACCAGTTTTAGTTAAGTTTAATAAAGTTTTCAGAACAATGAATTGCTCTTGAAATTTTTAACAGAAAATTAAGTGTTCTAAGATTTATTTGGAGAAAAAACACACATTGAATTGATCAAACGTTCATTTCCCATAGTTAAATTTCTTTATTTAAATAAAACTATAAAAGGTGAAGACTTAGTTACAATTTTAAGATTGGCAAAAGCTAAACATGAAACTTGGATGCATAGCATCTCAACAATTTTATAGGATCTTGCAGAAATATTAAGTTTGGAAGATTTACAAATAATGTTACTATATATAAAATCTGATACTATTGGGCTTGATGGTCTAAATTTTATTAGAAGTCTAGGTAGAAATGAATATTTAGAAAATTATCCCAATAGATAATCCTCTGAGTTAATAGAAAGTAAATTTAAGAAACAAAAACTAAATACTTAATATGATTATAGACTGATCGAAATTGGAGATTGTAATGAAGATGAAAAAAAGAGCAATAATAGTTAATAGAAAATCTAATAGAATTCATAAAGTGAGAAACCAGAATTACTATAAATCAAGAAAGAAATTGTGGAATATTTATTCAAAGTTATAAATGAATCGCCAAATAGTATGATTGGTGAAAAAGCATTTGAAATTGCAATAGAGCTTATTTGTCATCAATTTCCTAGTTTAAGAATCTAATATTTAACTTTTGCTATTGAAACTTTAGATTCTAATAATGCTTAATTGCCAATTTATTATTATTTTAATCTGATTCAATAAATTATACAATCTTCTTATCCTATAGAAAATTTTAAAGACTCTATGGAAGTATTATTTTGGATGCAAAAATTTAATTTTAAAAATAATTTTTTATAATTGATTATGAGAGAAAAACTGAATTCACTTGAGAAAGATGTTACAGAATATTTATAAATAATAACTTAATGTGTTTAATTCTATAAATTTATTCATTAAAATAGTAAAATAAAAACTTAAGAAATATAATTTTTATGGAAATTGCTCATAGAAAATGCTAGGTGTTTAGAAGAAAGAGATTTGTGTTTTGACTGGTTTTATGAATAATAGCTTTTAGAATATGATGCTTTGGAGTGGTTATTTATGAAATTAATAAAACAATGTCATTTATCATAATCTATGCTTAAATGTTTGATATCATTGATATTCCATTTTAACGCTAGATTCAATATATTATAATCACATTTTCAATAAGAATACCAGTTATCTGATTCAAATTTTATAGGTTTAAATATATTATGGAGAATATTTCGATAGTAACCTGAATTATATGATTAATTATCTGAATTTTTCATAAAATTATTAAAAGTGAAGTAAAAGTCTGATATTTTGAATTAATTAAAGTAATAATACCTAACTGAATTATTTTCTTGCATTCAAAATCCTTCCTCTATAAATTTTGTGATTTAATTGTTGGAAGAGTTTGAAGGATTAAAGTTGATGGATCAAGAGGAGAAAATGTTAATTACCATTTTCAATTAATGTTCAAATGCTTTGAATCCGAAATAATAAGAAATAAAATTATAAAGTAATTTAAAAGTTTACCAAGCTAAATAAATAATTGGATAGAAATTGAATCCATGGATGAAACCTGAAGATTTTGATATATTTTGTAAAGATGATTTGTTTAAGGATTATAAGACGCTTAAAGATTATCAAGTGAGTTCAAAACTAACTTTTCTTATAAAGAATAAATAAGATTTAAATAATGAAAATTAAGTCTATCATTAAAATAATTAAGATGTAGATGAAAAAATAAGAAATATACAGGATATTGTGAATATCTAAAATAGGCAATTTATATTATCAGTATTAAAGAATAAGAATTGGAATGTAGATAATACAATAGGAGAGCTGCTAGATCGCGGTGATTAATTATATATTGAGTATCAAAAGACAAATCGCAATATTGAAAATCAGAAAAAGGTTTAACCTAGTTCGTCATTTGCATTTTTAATTTCCAATTAATATATAGATTAATTGTTTGAATTACTTAATTAGGACAATCAATAAATAAAAGAAAAGATTTGGAGTATACTCTAAGTTATTCCAAGCAATCAGAATGTTTATCAATTAATTGAAGCCTCTTAAAACGATTGGAATAAATTGTTAAATGTTGATAACAAATATAGACTATAATATCATTTGTAGATACTAAAAGAATAATTAATTTATAATTAAATGGAAGATTAGGATTACTATTCCAACTTGAGGTTTAATTTCTTGTCTTAAGGTGGTTTGCAATTATTATTGAACAATCTTGATAATCCAGCAGAAATTGTGCTTACAATTTTGGATATATTTTAAATGTATTTAAATAGTTATGCTATTAATGAACTTAATTATAATGATTTTTTGCATCTGCTTAAATTGAAATAAACCAATCAAATTACTAGTTTGTTTCTTTCTCAAAACTACTTATAAGATTATGAAATTCATTAATTGAAAAACTAGAACTAATTATTTACATGTTAAATATTAGATGAATTAGTAGATTGGAGCAATTTGTTAAATACATTGTTATAAAAGAAAAATATTGAATAATTTTACACTATGATTTTATGTATTCTTTATGTTAGACCTACTTTATTAAATTAATAATAGATTCCAATCGATTAGTTGTTAACTTTATTGACTAGTCCTTCTTCTGAATAACGTAAATTAACTGCAATTTTCATTCTTACACTTAATGATATTGGTAAGAGGTTTGGATAAAATTTGAGCAAATAATTTTTGTGTACATTCATAAAAGGGTAAAATGTATAAGAAGAGTTATTTATTGTTATTGGAGAATTAATTGAATAAGAAAATGATGTCTCCTATTTGAATACTAGAGAATTAACTATGTCAATCTTGAAGTTGATTTAGAATCGCCCTATAATTGAAGAACCTTTTGTAGAAAACGAGGACAAGTTATTATAAGGTAATTTATTTTTATTGAAATCATTATTAAAGAGAGATTCCTCTTTATCTGTAGACTTAATTGAAATAGAATTTTGTTAATATCTATTTAAATGTCTATTTGAAATGAATAACAACTATTCCAAATACCCAATTTATAAAAGAAGTAATACGAGACAAAAGGCATTTGATATATTATTAGAATTAAGCAAAGTTCAAAAACATTTATTTCCAATTCTTAGATTAATTTAGTAGAATTTTTAATCAAAGTCAATATCGTCTCGACAAAATTATGAATTTGGTATTAAAGGTTCTCATGGATATGTGGGTTTATGTAATTTAGGAGCAACTTGTTACATAAACTCAATTTTATAATAATTATTTATGAATGTTTAGTTTAGAAAAGCAATTTTGAATAGTTAACTTTTATTTAAGGATGAGAAGCTAGGGATTTTCTTAGTTTATGATGTTAATCAGATTTAAGTTGAATAAATATAAAATTTGAATGATCATACTTTATTTCAATTATAGTTAGTTTTTATTGAATTGTAAGAATCTGTGAAATAATATATCAATCCAATTTAATTTATTAAAACATTTAAAGGATTTGATGGATAATAGATTGATCCTTTAATATAGGGAGATTGTAATGAATTTTTTAATTTGTTGACAGGTACATTAGAGGTTGATTAAAAATACACAATTGAATCTAATCTGATAAATCAGAGTTTTGGTGGAATTTTAGTAAACGAAATTAAATCATTGGAATCTGATTGCGACTTTCAGAAGGAGACAGAAGAACCATTTTTAACTCTTTCTGTTGAGGTCAAAAATAAAAAGAATTTATATGAAGCATTAGATTTGTTTGTGAAATCAGATGTTTTAGAAGGGGAAAATTAATATTTTTGCGATGAAGTAAATCGTAAAATCGATGTTGAAAAAAGATGTTACTTTAAGAAGTTACCTAAAACTTTAATTTTTCACCTTAAAAGATTTGAATTCGATTTCAATACAGATACTCGTAGTAAACTTAATGATTATTGCGAATTTCCACTTGAAATAAATATGTTTTAATGGACTCGTGATAATATTGTTGAGCGTAAATAATTGGAAGACTTCATTGAATATAAATATATATTGAAAGGCGTCCTAGTTCATAAGGGAAGTGCATAAGGGGGACATTATTTCTCATATATTAAAGATCATAAGAATAAGTGGTATGAATTCAATGATAATTTGATAACGCCATTTGACATTTCAAATTTAAATGAATAATGCTTTGGAGGTAATTCAAGTAATAACAATTGGGGTATCTAGAATAGCTAAAGTGCTTATATGTTATTTTATGAGAAACTAGATATAAGAATGTCTTAAATTGAGATTGAAGACATGAAGTAATAAGAATAGACTAATAATATTATTAGTTAAAATTTGAATGAAGAGTATCTGAGGACTTAAACAATCATCTAAAACACGCAGTATCTAGAAAATAAATTATTGAATGATCAAGACTATATGAAATTTATTTAACAACTTCTATACATCAGTTTAGATAATAATGAAATATAAAATTAGGATTAATTGCTTTAATGTTTTACCATATTTACATTTTAGTTGTATTATAAAAATAAGGATTAACAAATCTTTTAGAAAAACTTAAGAATTCTTAGTAATCGTTATAATAACAATTCAAAGATTTGTTCTTGGTTATTAGACTTTTGGATAAAGAATAAGGAAATGTTTATTGGGTATTTGATTGAATAGCAAATAATTGAGTCTACTTAATTTTTGAATTTAGTAATTGAAAAAGTTAGAAGGTAAGAATAATATCAAGTAGAGAATTTCTTTTCTTTTTACTTAAGTGAATTGTTCCCAATAGTAAAAAAAAATTATAAGAAAGGAGTTATATATCTGGAAGTGATAAGGGATAATTTAAAAAACGATTTTGCTTTATTGAAACAGATATTAGACAAAGGGTATTTTAATCAATTTTATCAATTATTAAAAGAGAAATTATAATTTTAGGAATTTAACAACTATTTGAGAGCAACAAATAATAATGAGGAATCTTTGATTTTAATTTGTGAAATAATGTCTAAGGTAATTAGAAGTTGTAAAACGGTAGGAATGTAATAAAGTGATGATTTGTTAATATAAAATTGTCCAACATATTTGTAAACGGGATCACAAAGTTTATATATTGATGAATAATGGATAAACTAATTATTTGAGAAAGATGATTTTAGAAAATATATCTTATCAATGATTTAATATTAAGTTTAACTAATTTAAATGATTAAACACATTTGTTGGAATAATAAAAATATAAGCAGTAAAGTTATGTAATAGATTATTTTTTAAATATTGGACAAATAAAATTAATGGTAATAGTTGGAATTCATTACAGATGTCTTAAAAGAAGTTCTAAATATGTAAGATGGATTATAGGAATATAGAATAATAACGATCTTTACTTTAGAATAATAAGAAGAATCAGCAACTAGAGACACAACAATTTTAAAAACAATTCAACAAGATGACTTAAATTATAGCATAGGCTTGATTTGTATGTTTGCTTAATTAGGAAGTTGCGTAGTAGGTTTGTCTGAATATTTCTATTAATGTAAAGAAGAATACGATTACTTATTGGATAAATTAAGGGAGACCTTTTATTCAGAATAAATGTTTAATTATCCACGTGGAGAGATGTAAAAAGCTATAAAATAAGTAATTCAATATATTTAGATTAGTTTCATAGTATTTTCAAGCTAGATTAATAATTTATTGAGGAACTTTCCCTCCAACAGAATTACCAAGCTGATGAATCAAGAGGCTATAGTGATTAAGCACAATGTAATAATGATGATACTCATTCTTATTGATCAATGATTTAAATATATGTATATTTATTTTTAATATTAATAATTATTTTTTTAATGGCATCTGCTTTTCCAAAATTGCCTGGATTTGTGCCAACTCAAGAAATTGATGTAATTTAATAGAATTTAAATTAGAAACCAAACTTTAGAAAAGTCTCCTCTAATAAACAAGAATAAAATAGAGAAATCAATCATCTTGCAAATAAAGAATATACAGTACCTCGTAAACAACCTATTCAAATACCTCCTTAAACAGGAATGTTCAATCCTGATTATATGAGTACAACTCATGCTATGCATCTTCCTAAAGTATAAAAAAACAGTTACACCCTTAGAATGTAACCAATGATTCAGAAGAGCTGTATCAACCATCTTGGGTTAAAATGGATAGACATGTTTTAAGATTTAGTGGTTATTTCAAAGAAGCAGTTGTTGAATCAGCTCTTGAGAATTATAGAATTCGCAAAATTACAATTTGTTATTATCTTGAAGATCATTCATTAAGTATCACAGAACCAAAATAAGAGAATAGTGGAGTCCCTTAAGGAGCATTCTTAAAAAGATAGAAAGTAGATAAAAATCAAATATTGATAGGTATTGCGTGCTAATGATTCCAAGACTTTTATTCTACCTGAAGATTTCAGAATTAATCAAGATATTATTATATTTGGAAAAACTATTCGTCTTTATGATTGCGATCAATATACAAGAGAATTTTATGAAGTATTCTTATTATATCGATTTCCCTTAGTTATAAGGAATACCTTAGGAAGTCTCTTTTGTACCATAACCTGACTCTTTTGAGACTAAGACAATGACTAAATTCATTCCTCAAAAAGATACAGTAATGAAAGATTATTTAGAACATAAATTAGGAGGTGGTAGAGTTACATCCTAAAAATAATTCTTAGAAAATGATAGAAAGGTTTTCACCGTTATAATTTTTAGGTTCTTAAATTTTATGTGTTCTCAGATATTGAATATATTCTTCATTATTATCTAGCTGATGATACAATAGAAATTAAGGAAATTAATTCAGCTAATTCAGGAAGAGTTCCTTTCCCTATGATGTTGAGAAGATAAAAGCTACCAAGAAAATTTTCATTAAATTAACCTGGATAAACTTATGCTGAAGATTTTATAAGGCCATAAGATATTTAATATGGATAACCTTTGATTATTTACAATCGTAAATTCTTTATCAATGGTTGTGATCAATTTACAAGATATTATTACTTAGAAAAATTTAATGTAGATTTCCCTCTAGGAGGATAAGAAGAACAAGTATAACAAGAAAGATCAAGTAAAACTTATTTAATAATTATTAAGATATCATAATACCTCCTCATAATGGTATTGGTGATGAATAAGATTCTCTTGGATATATATATAGATTATAACCTATACCACCAAAAAAGGATTTCTTCAAATGGGTTGATAATTAAGTCAATCTTAGATTTTTAGCTATGTTTAATACAACTAAACCTGAAGACAAAGATAGAGTATTTGTGATCACCTTTTTCTTGAATGATGATAGTCTTTTAGTCTATGAACCAACAGTTAGAAACTCTGGTATATTTTTATTTAAACTATTAGGAATACCTGATGGAAAATTTTTAGAAAAAAGAAAATACAAGAATGTAAACAACAACAATGAGTTTTTCACTCCAAATGATTTGATAGTTGGTAATGAGGTTGTTATAAATGGATGGAAATTCTAATTGCTAGATTGTGATGAGTTTACAAAGAAATGGTATGCTCAAAACTTCAAATGAGATTTATAAAATAAATAATTTCACACATAATAAATGCTTAGCAATTACTACTTTAGTCTTACTCCTAAATTTCAATATTTTACATTTCCAAAATTAGACAATAGTTGATTTTGTTTAATCGAATTTTAAATTGCTGTAAAATAAGAATGATAATCCTACTTCATTATAAAGCTACCATAATTTATCTAAACTCTATTCGAAGAATTTCATATTTTATTGTTTTATATGATTTAATCTATAATTTGATTAAAACTATTGATCAATTAATATCATTATTATAGTATTAAACTAAATAGAACAGAATCGAGCAGTCATTTAATTCATTCTAAATTATTGCCAAATCCTTTATTCCATATATATTCTCTATATTGATTTCTAGAAGGAGTATTATTTATATTTATTTTATGTCTAATTTTGATAGTTCATATTTAATAGTTCATAGTATTATTTATTATTTAATTTGGCTTTTATATATGAAATAAAGATTAATTTAATGGTTCTTTGAAGATGATTTGTAATAAGGATTTAAATTTTTAATAATATCCTATGGTGTAATAATGAAAAGATTTATAAATAGAATCAATGTTGTATAAACACCAACGTTTGATTTTTTTTATTTTTTCATAAACTACTTTGATAATTGTTCTAATCAGTAATTTCATTATTAAAATAATTATATTTTATTTTATATTACTTTAAGTTGAATTAAAATAAAAACAAAAAAAGATTAAATTTATTAAATACTTTTTAATTGTTTCTCCTCTATTGTAAATATTGAATCAAGATTTATTGGTATTTTTTTTATTTTAAATTTTATTATCTATAAAGCAAAGTGGTGTAGATTTTAAAGAAATTATATGATTTGCATCTCTTTTCTTACTGATTTAGTGGAAATGGAAATAAAATCGATAGATTTGTGTTATACAACTTTTATATATAGGATTATTTTGTAATGCTTATATAAATGAAATTATTTATGAATTAATAAATGACTATATTAGACTTTCTTATTCAATTAAATCATTTAACAATGCAACTAATTCTAAGGGGATTTAAATATTAGTCAATCCATTCTTATTTGAGGTTAGGAATTTCCCCATTTCTCATAGCAACAATTTACATAAACTGTTAAACAATCTTTTCAACATGTTATGTATGTTGTGCAGCATTTTCTTTTTTACGTATACTCATATTAGACATTCTGGTAGTATAGGAGATACCTTTATTATCAAAATACTAAGTAATCTATTGATAAGATTATCTATTGATGTATGCAAATCTCATTTTCAATTCTTCAACTTCTTGTGTTTCTTTTGGTAACATAAAATGATATGCAAGAGCTTAATTTTACTTAATTTTAATTTTATCCATTTCGGTTACCATTTCCCACTTTTCAATAGGTTCTGTAGTAAAGTATTTGTGTTTTTTTTTCATTAAGTCTTATAATTCTTTAAGATACTTAGATTAAGCTTTATTTCTATTAGAAATCAATTCTACACATTAATTTTACATATCTCTTTAAAATCTGAAGAATTCATATAGATTTTCATTTAAAGTGTTGGCTAGTTTATTTAAATTGGATCCCCAATCTACTAGATATTCTTCAAGTAAAGTATAAACAAATTCTAATAAAGGTAGACTACCAACTATATTCTTATGATTAAATGATTTGGTTGCATCTTTTAAGGAGCCAATACTGGTTGCAAGGTTCTTGACTTTGACAATAAAATCCTTCATGGATGCAACCAGAAACCTAGAGTTATCAGTTAATTCTTTATAAATCTCATTAGTATTTAACATATAACTAAATATAGAATATGAAATAAATACTTATTGATATCCATAAAATATTTATCCATTATTGGATTGAATTCAAGAATGATTTAACCTTCTTGATTTGCATAATCAGTATATTTGGATGGTTATTTTAAAACTGTGGAAGCAACTATTAACTATTTAAATTTAATATCATCATCTACGAATAAAAAGCCTTCAATAAAGTCAGACTACCTTAAAAGATGGTTATTTAGGATTGCACTTAGAAATTATTCTAACATTTTGGATCTTTTAGATATGTGTTCAGGAGTGAATTTTCTGAATAGAGTTTTTGCTGGTAATGGTGGTATTAAACTATCTGGATATTATTATTATAAAGATTCTTATAACCAATAGAAGTGTTCTAATCTTCTCCAGACGTTTGAACCAAATTATCCAACAACAACACAATAATTGACATAGTTTGGTGTAAAGGTATTACCTTCAATTATCTTATATTCTGCAATTCTAGGTTGAATGACAATTTAAGGATTTTCGACGTAATAACAGACAATTTTATTTGGTGGCAATTATTTGCATGGGATTGTTTCCCTATAATTTTTTTCATCATTTATGATTACATTTGGTTTCTATAGGATCTCTTCTTCTATGCTCATTGTTCTTATGTATATCTTTATTGAATACCTTGTTCTTCTAAATTCGTCGTGCTTTTTCTCTATCAATAATTTGACTTCTGCTTCCAATGTTTCATATGTCCATGAATCGATCAAATCGAATTGCTCTCCTTTGACTTCACTTAGATGTTAAATTAATTCTTCTTTAGATATTTTCTCATATAAGACTGCTGATAGCAGCAAATCTTATTTTCTCAATCTTTCAAATGTTAAACTCATTCAATATGCAAAATTTAATATTCCATAAAACAATCACTTTTTATATATATATTTGGATACATTTTAAATCAAATACTTTTATATTTTGCTATTATTTATATATTTTAATAATACTATCAACTTAATCAACTGTGCTTCTTCTTAATTTTATTTATTTTTCTCACATTATAAAATTAATTAATGAAACAATCCTTTTAAATCAAATCAGAAATGTAATTTATTATTATCTACTTTTTAAGATAACTTTGCTATAAAATAGTGTTTTTAGGATCTAGTTCAGTAGGGAAAACTTCTATCATCAAAAGATTCCTTAAGAATGAATTTGCAATGAAATCAATGAGCACCGTAGGAGTTGCATGTGTATTTATTTTTGGTTTAGCTAAGGAATCCAAAGTAATTACAATAAATCACCAATAAGTTAAGGTGCAATTGTGGGATACAGCAGGACAAGAGAGATTTAGATCTTTGACTAAGAATTACTATCGAGGTTGTGATGCAGTAGTGATTGTTTATGATATTTCTAATATGAAAAGTTTTGGTTAAGTGAATGGGTGGATTGCTGATTTTGAAGAGTACTTTAGTTTATAATATAAACCTAGTAAATGTGAAAGACCAGCAATGAAGATGTTGTTAGGAAACAAAATAGATCTAAGCAGAGAAGTGGGAAATGAGTTAGGTTAGCTCTTTGCCAGGAAACATAAACTATTCTTCTAAGAAGTGTCTGCGAAAGAGAATATAAATATTGAAAATGCCATTATCAAACTAATAGAAAATTTGATTTAAGCAAGATAAATTGATTCTGGAGACAAAATAGTTAGAAGAGGATCACTTGTTGAAGGTAAATCAACTAATGGCGATATGTCCAATAGTGTAATAAGTAAATCTTCTAGACCACAATCGCACAAGCCTCCAGAAAAGGATATCTCAATATCTGATACTTCAAGACTATAAGCTATTAAATCTGGAGGTGAAAGTTCATAAGAAGAATCTCCTTATACTTCTTGTCCATTACTACAATAGACATCTCCACCAACAATTATTGTCACTCCACCTGAAGATGCTATTGTCATAAGTGAAGACGATAACAATATGTGGTTGTATGCTTCTAAGCAGAATAAAATGATGAAAAAGAAATCTAATTGCGTAAGTAATTTAGCTTAACCTTTAAAATTAATTCATCCTAGAGAATCTGATATAATTAGAGATGACTATTTTCTGAGGCACAATGCTAATCAAGGTTGTTACTGTTCATGTTGAATATATAAAATCTCTATTAATATATTATCAAAAAAAAAAGATTTAAAAATTTATTTTAAATAAAAAAAATGCCAAAGGGACAAACAACAACTACATAAAAAGCTTAGAAGGCTGCTAAAAATGCAAGAGTTGCTAAGAAAGTTATCAGAGCTAGAACTCATTTCTAAAATAGATTCCATACAGCAAAACCTTTGGCACTTGCAAGAAAACCAAGATTCACAAGATTAACAAGATAATTGAAACCTTTAACTAAAGGTTTGGATTTCTAAAATGTCCTCAGACATCCACTAATTACAGAAAAGGATATGAAAAAGATGGAAGATGAAAATACCATGGTCTTTTATGTAAACTAAAAAGCAACTAAACCATAAATTAAAAGAGCATTTTCTAAAATTTATGAAGTTAAAGTTAGAAAAGTGAATGTAATATTAATATGCTTATTTTTAAAGATTTTAAATACCTTCGGAGGCAAAAAGAAGGCATATATAAGATTAGGAGGCGAAAATGATGCTCTCAATTTGGCTAACAAAATTGGAATCATTTGAGTGACAAAGTATTTTATTATTGCATAGTAAAATATATATATATATATAATATTTCTAATATTTTTTATATTATTCGTTAAATTTATGAACACTACTATCCGTAAATTATACACTTTCAAAAAGAAATAAAAGAGCTTTGATAAAACATTTGGAGTTAAATATGTTCAAGATTTACTCAACAATATAGTTGTTAAAAAAATCGATTTTTCACAAACTCCAGAGATTTGTAAAACTGAAGAAGATCTTGATTTGGATGACTTGATTATTAATGATATATCAAAAACAGAAGGTCCTGAAGAAATATTACCTAATTTAGATTAAACAGATGATCTATCATAAAACTTATCTGATTTGGTGAGTCCTAGAAAGAAATTAGTTACTTTTGATTCAGATAATTATAGACTCATTTATAGATTAAAAAAATCTAAATAAAAATTATTAGTTGTTCCTTGCAAAGTATCAAGAAGAACATTTAAAATGACAGATTAGGATATTGAATTTCAAAATCTATTCGATTAATCAAATTTCCAATTTTAACCTCCAAATGAATTAGACTTTTTAATACCTTTTAATGAATTTTATCAGAAAATTAATGAAATCGTCCTAAATTAATTGTGAATAACACTTTATATAATAAACATTTATTTTATGATATGCATTTATATAAATTTGATTATTTTTTCAAACTTGGACATTGGTAAAATCTACAGATTTAACCAATGATAAAGCCTATTCACTTATAGCTTATTCGCGTTAAAATTCATTTTTGGTGTCAGTGTAAATTTAAACTTCATCAGCATATAAATCATTTTCCAATTAAAGTTATTATTCATATGAAGCTTAATCTAATCTTCTTTAATCTCTAAATTGTGTAACTTAATCAATCTTCTCTAAATTATTTAAATATATTATTCGTACCTAATGTAGCTGTTAAATCAACATTCAAAGCATTTATTTGTCTCTAAAATTCAGCAAATTCAGCATCTAATTAAACTATTCTTGCTTCAAAATTCTCTTAATCTTATACTTCTTATAATGATAAATCATTAATTGAATCAACTATTGCATTTCTGAATTCATTCAATACATCTACAATTTAACGTAAGACTCCTTAATCTGAGAAATTTTAGTTTGATGCCAATGTAATCAAAGCTTTTAAAAATGGAGCCATTTTGCTTCTGGGTTTAATACTTTATTCTATTTTTTTTAATGAATTCTAAAATTTCTTTACTTGAGCCAATGATGGATTATTAAGAGTTGATAATAAAGCCAAAGCATCATCAACTGCGGCTGTTGCATCATTTAATTCAGCAACTTAACTCTCATATGCTTCATGTTCTTATTCCCTTGTTAAATTTTCTTCATCAACTTTCTATCTATTTTAAGCTTCATATTCTTCTAAATTTTCAATTCTAACTTCTAATTATTCTTTTCTTGGCACTAAAAGATTATTGATAACATCTTCTGATCTGCTTACATCAATTTAAGCTTATTGAATTTATTAATTCAATTGAACAAGTAAAGCATTGTGTTCATTTGTTCTACGTTAGAAATTGAAATCCAAAAATTCTAATCCCTCTTCTAAATCATTTACAAGCTCTTCAATAGCATCAACTAATTCTGACACAGCTCCACCAGCCATTGAGTGTAATTCAACAAGATGTAATAATGCTCTTCCATAATTTGACTTTTATAACTCTGCTTATAACTTCTGAGGACTTTAACTTCTCAATTTACCACATGTGGCCAAACAAATTACTATAGCAATAATCAAAATTCTCATTTTTTAATATTATTCTGCACTTTTTATTACCGTTTTTCTTTTTAATATTATATTAAACCACATAACATAACTTCATTTATTTTTATATTTCTTAAAATACTCAATAACAAGTATAATCACTGAGTAACAATCTCAATATGAAGAACCCCTTAACTGATAAAATAATCTCTAAACATGAATAAAAAACTTCTATATATTTCATGAAATTTTTTAAATAAAATTGATAAAATAATTAAAATAAATGTATTTATAATTTTATACAATATTATTGTATTTCAATCCCATTTTTAACACAATATTTAGAAGATTTTTAAATATCTAATTGAGTTGTGAATTTTTAATCAAATCTATCTTAAAAGGCATTTGGTCATTTTTTTATAAGAATTATTTAATTGAGAAAATTAGTATTAATATGATTTCTTATCTTAAATAGATTTATTCTTAATTTAGATGTTTCATTTATTTTAAAAGTGTAAATTTTAATTTTTATTACTTAACTCATATTAGAAAATTAGAATATCTATTAGCATAATAAAAGAGTGAATAATATTGTTAAGATCTTTAATTCATTTGATTACTTAATAAGAAATAGGGTAAAAAACTGTTCATATTATATTTGATATTGATTTGACTTAATTAAAATTAAAAATCTTATTAAAATAAAATATAATCCCTAAAATCATACTTTGATAAAAAATTCTTAATTATATTTTTTGTTGAATAGAATGTTGTTCATTTTATTATGTATTGGTCTTTCTTCCATTAATAATGAGGTGGATTTGAAATGATAGTTAAGAAAAGGTTTTTCATATAATGGAAATTCTGAATTGCTTAATTAGAAATAACAATAATTGTAAAAAGATGTTAATATCAACTATTATATCTATAAATTAATTTTAAAATATTAGTTAAGATTTATAGTATGAAATAGGTGGGTTAGAAATTATAAAAAGAGAGATATCTAATTAAACTAAGTGTGATGGATTGCATAGTTTAAAATGAATAATTGGTAAAAGAATTTGAGATTTCAAATAGATAAAGGGCAATTGTTAATAATTTATCGATTAGATAGAAGAGTGTTTTTTGAGGTAATGTAACCGTTTATTTTATCTAAATCGAAAAGTTTTGACTAAAAGATTAGAACGATTTTTAATTTTTAAGGATATATGGGCATAAAGTTAAAAGACGGAAAATTAAATAAATATATAATATTAATGTAAATATTCATTAGCCAACTTTTATTACTATTTAATGGATTTAAGTATGAATTGATATTATTAAGTATAGTTTTGTGATTGGTTCGGGATGTAAATAAGAATTATTAGATGAAAGTGTGTATGAATTGTAGCGTACTTTTACAACAGCGCATACCATAGGTATTTGGTTTAAACTGGATCCAACTTTAAGTATAATGAAAAAATTAGAAAGTTACAATCCTCATTATTTGATGTATTTAGAGTAGATTGAGTCGAATAAAACAACGTCTGCTTTAAGAATATTTTAAGAATTCGAATATCAATATTTTTCAATAGAACATTATACATATCAAAGTTACTCAACAATACCATAAAATGCTTAAATATAGCAAATTGAAAGAGTTTCATAATTCAGAATGGATTAATCTCTAATGGAAGGAAGATGGGGATTTCATTGTTTTAGTTATAATCCAACAACAAAGGAATATAAGATTTATTTTTGGTATCCAAGAGTAGGGTCAATGACAGATGATTATGTTTTTGAGATGAAAGGGCAACATTTAGATAGGAGTTTAGGAAAATATAATTATATAGTAGGAAAGTATGATGGCATGCCTTTTGGTCAGTTGTTTCCTAAGGTAGACTCAACTATGACCTTAGATAAATTTAAGGGGAGTAGAAGCTAGCTTTACTTTAGCGATGTTTACTTAGCGACATTGACAGATTTTTTAGGATTAGATCAACTGAGTTGTGAGTTGTACAATTATTGTAAAGCGATTGGATCAACAGGTGTGATAGAGAATTTGATAGATGGAATATCTTCAAGTTTTCCATAAATAATAGCAAAGTCTTACAGAGAAGGAAGATATAGTTTTTCTGGATGGATCAAATTGAATCATGATTATGATGTAATTGCGGATATTACAGTTATAAGAGTAGCTATGTTTTCATTTTACGCAAATGATTATGTGTTGGGTGATAGGGTGTTTATGATGAGTTATCATTATAATCCATAATATACTTAGAGTTCATCTATTCAAATTTTTACTTATTCGTATGATTTTCCTTCATTAGCATTTTATAAAACAACTTTATAGGACAAATATGAAAAATCAGGATCTAGTATATTTGATTTGATGACAAAATGGCATTACTTTCTGTTTGAATCAGGAATCGATCAACCTTTATATAATGTTAATATAAAAGTAAAAGATGGATCAATTTTGGATCCTAATTATTATGATATCAATTATAACTATCCATTAAGAAATCATTTTAGATCATCAAGTTTAGTAGTGAATTTAGGAGGAGACAAGTTTAGTCCAAATCCTATGAATGGATATTTAGCGAATATAGCATTAGAATATTGTTATGAGAATGATTAGACATTTACATTTAGTAATATAGTAAATTAAATTTAAAAGGATGTCATAAAATATGCAAGAGTTGTTTAGGTCCTGATAAAATACATTGTCTAAGCTGTAATGATAATTCAAAAGTGTTAAAAAACAATTAGTGTTTATGCTAAAGAAATTATTATGAAAATGCAGATAATATTTGTTAAAGTAAACATTGTATTAATGTAATAATATAGCTCATTTATAATATTTGGGATCACTTCAATTGATTCAAACTAATTTTGAAAATTTATGTTAAGAAGATGAATTCTTAATTCCTGTAGGGAATACAAAGATTTGTTAGAAATGTCCTTCTTCTAAGAATGATTTTAAAATTGTATGTAGTGATTGTTTATATAATCAATAAACTTGGTATAAGAATCCTATTTGTTCAAAAGATTATGTAAAATTTTATGAGGATGATTAATACGAAATTGATAGTGCTTTTAAATTGATAGAAAGGAGTATAATTGATTAAGAATATTATTTGATTGAAAATGATTAGAGTTTAACACTTTGCTAAGGTTGTTTAGGAATAGTAAGTGATGATAATTAATTGTATATTCTAAGAAATTAATTAGATACAGTAACGAAGATATAATGTAAACCTTGTCATTAAATAGTTGGAAATTCTTGCGTAAATATTAATTAAAATTGCATTGAATGTGATTATGATTTTAAATGTTTAAGTTGTAGATCTGGATATATCATATTAAATTCAGAATGTGTTTAATGTCCAATAAATGAATGTGCTACATGTTAAGTAAATTAAGATAAAGTGGAATGTGCAACGTGTCCTTAAACAACCTATCTTAATGAAGGAAGTTGTTTGAAGTGTGGATAGAATTGTTTGATATGTGATAATGTTAGATGTCATAAATGTATAGATGTTAATTAATATTATTTGTCTCTTGATGGAATAAATTGTTATTAAAATCCTATTGCTAATTGTTTGATAGCTTTTGAAAGAATTGATGGTTAAATAGATTCCTCTCTTTAACATAATTATACTATTGCATTAATTAATTAAATTACTGTAGTCGAATGTGCTTTATGTAAATCTAATTATATTAATAAATTAAGTAGTTGCTATTATTCAGATTAAATGAGCGAAACAGAATAAAATCTTGATATATTTAATGATGGAGTTTTGCTCTAATTAAATGTCTCATTAACTAAAGCTACTGAATGTTTAGATATTAGTAAAACATCAAATTTTATTGAATGTGAAAGTCCTTGCTTTTAGTGTGTTATGGAAAACCAAATATATTTGGACGGTTGGAAATAAAAATTAGTTCCATTTTATTATTCATATTTCTCCTCACTTAAATTTTAAAATAAAAATTCCTAGATTAATGAAACCTATCTCTATAATAATTTAACCAAGTTATAAGTGCATTGTGCTTCATGTAGAGAAGGATATGAATTATATCAAACTCAATGTATTCCCATATGTTCAACTAATTGTGAATGTAAGAAAATTGCTAATAAAAATGTTTGTTATAAATGTAAATCTAATGAAAGAGGTTAACAATTAAGTTTTTACGATGGAAAATGTATAGAATGTCCATATAATTGTGCTCATTGCAGACAAAGAACAAAAGAAGAGATCAAAACTATTAATAATTATTTTGATCCTCAATATTCCGATTTACAAATATATGGACATTAATGTCTAGTTCCTTATTCTGACACTACTTTATTTTACGACATTGATGTTGGAGTCTATGTAGAATGTGATAGTTCTCTCTGTTATAAATCAATTAAAATAGCTCTCAATTATTATTGTGATCTCAACAGTTATAATTCTGCTAAATCATCTTATGCAGGCACATTATCAGAATTCCAAAAATATAATATACTCATGGTTGATTACGACTCATTTCAACCTTTTTATGAAACCTAATTCTTTTATACGATCATGAATCAAAGAACGCTTAAAAAAATAGATTTTGAAATCACCTTTGTATCAAGTAATACATATTGTGAATTGGCAAACAACTTTACTGTTTCAACTAATTTAAGAAGAAACATCTTTACTTTAATCAATCTTCCAGTTCTTATCAAAACAAATGTTCCTCAATTAAAATTATTTACAAAAACATTTCAAATTATTGGATTCTCTTCTGTCACCATTCAAAATCTATAAATTACTAATTTCCCTTTAAATGACGTTAATATCTTAATTTCAGATTCTTATGGATTTATAGTAACAATCAAAAACATTGTTTTCAGTTGTCAAAATGTTAAATTTCAACTTATCATCAACAACCCAACATAATTATATTGTGATTCATTAACATTTAAAGATATGATTGTAGAAAACACCAATGGAATACTTATGTATTAAGGCATAAAGAATTAAGATATCTTACAAGTGGAATTGTTAAATATCAATATAATAAATACAATATTAACAAATTCTTCACTTTTAGTAATATCATTATTTGAAAACTTTCAAAATTAGAATGTAAAAATTAATACATTTTTAGTTCAAGATTCTTAATTCACTAAATCAACAATCTTATAAACTAATTATTAATCTTCAATAAGGAAAGCTATTGTAGAAGTGAATTCACTCAAAACATAATCATCAATATTTATAGCTTCAACCTTCCTTACTTTTGAAGGCTTCCTTAATGTTAAGTTAATTGATTGTTAATTGTTAAATAGTAATTTTAGATAAGGCTCGATATGGTTATTGTTGCCGTTATTTTAACTCCAAAATTTAAAAATATTGGATAATATTTTGGAAACATCAACTGATAAATTTATAACTAACAAAGCAACTGTTGCATACTCAGATTCCCACAATGATCTAAACTATATAAAGATGTAAAATTTAATATTTGAAAATAATAAATTCGCAAGTGGAAAAGCATTCATTGAAATTTATTAAGATGTTTTTACTTAGTTGTCTATTGAAATTTTTGATTTGAAAATCCATTTGAATAACTTATATGGATTATCAAGTTATTCCAAATCAAAAGATGTAGTTTCTGAAGATTCTGTCATATATCTTGATGTTTATATTTTAAAACTTAATAACATAGATATTATCAGAAAATAATCATATCCCGAAATTGCTATTCTTAATACTATTGATGCTGAAATAATTAATTTAAATGCTCAACATTCTGAATTCAAGACAACTTTCTTACATAATACATTCGTCTGCGCACAACAATCAATATTTGCTCAAGGATATACTACTTTAATCTACATATACAATTCAAAAGAATTAAAACTTAAAAATTTACAGTTCAATAATTTAAGAAGTATCAATTTGCCTCTATTAATGATAAAATCTTCAGATAAAATGAAAGTTCGATAAGACGAAAGCATTTTAATAGAAGATAGTATATTTTCCTAGAATTTACTTCTTTTGACTACACTTAGTGAATAATAAGCGATAATTCAAATAAGTTCAGAACAGTATTAAAATGTAATTGTTAAAAATGTTTCATTCTTTCATAATTATCAACATAGTTATATCCAAGATTTATCATTCATATCTTCATCCACTATCCTTTTTTCTAGTCCTTATTCAAAAATACTACTATTTTAAGTTACTTTCGAAAGGAATATGATAACAAATGGTTACAATTCTAATCTGGTTTTGAAGTGTTTAGAAATAGAGATATTGAATTGTAGTTTCTTGTAATCAAATATGCCCCCTTTAGATACAATCTAATAAAATATCTATTGGGGTATCTAATACGATTAAGTGTTATATTTAGAGAATTACACTTAGGCGTTCCCAATATATTCTTAAGGGGGAAGCGCTTATTTATCAGCTAATGTTTTGGAAATGGAGAATGTTCTGATATTGGAATCGAGGTCTTAGAAAGGAGGTGCATTGTATATAACTCCAGTACAATCAGGAATTATTAATATAAAGAATATCACGTTTTTAGATTGTAGAGCAAGTTTAGAAAAAGTTTCATCAGCTTAAGGAGGAACAATCTATATTGATGCATCTTTATCTTAGTTAGATATTAATATATCAAATGTTTAAATAGCAAGAAGTTATAGCAGAAGAGAAGGTGGTGTATTGTTTGTTAATCCATCAAAAGTTAAGAACAGCGTAAAATTAATTAATATTACAGTAACTGAATCACATTCGTTATATTATTCATTTATAAGGATTCCTCTTACTTCGAATGCGGATGTATATTTAGAGAATTTGGTTGTAAAGAATACGTATTAAGGATTCAAAGAATATCTTGGTTTACTATTTTATTTATCAGAATTAGAATTAAGTTCGATCTCTACAAGTTATTTGATTTCCATGATGGGCAATTTATATATATAGACGAGTACTATTTCAAATTAATTTAGTGGATTATTTGAAGTGTACTCAGGATAAGTAAATTTTAAAGAGATGATTATTTCTAATTGTATAATGTATTCTCAACCTATGATGATTTTTTCATCTGTGAATCTATTAAATTTCTAGAATTTCAGAATGTACAATATCTCGAGTTATTAATTCGATGAAACTCCTGTAGAGAAATATGAGATTACATATTCTCCTTTATAAATGGAGTGTTCATAAGAAACTTCAAAACCTTCTTATCTTTATGAAGGGATGAATAGTTCAATTATAAATTATTATGGATAATTTAATATCAAAAGTATTGCTGACAGTATTAGTAATCCATCATGTTTAATTTAAATAGATTCAATATTATCCAATTATAAAATAACCTATATGGATAGTCATTTTTAACTAATAAGTTGTCCAAACTGTTAGAAGGGATTAATAATTCATACTTTTAATGATTATTATGATTTAGGCACCAATATAGTTAAAATTGAGAATATGAAATTTAATTAAAACTAATGTGGATATAGCTGTTTTGTATTCAATTAGTTAAATACTAATAGATTGTTATATTTAACTGCTTCATCTAAATAATAATTAATATATACCATTACAGTTAGCAACAGTGAATTTAGTTCTAATTTGGGTATTAATGGGGGAGTATTTTATGTTGATGATATTAATCTCCTTATTGATTTTTGTTTATTTAGTTATAATTAAGCAACTCAATCTGGTGCTGCTGTTTACTTTATTTCTCAATCTGCAACATTTAATATTTATGATTCAGAATTGACATCAAATTCAGCTTAAATAGGAGGAGCATTCTTTTTGAGTAATTATACTCTCAATTCTCCAGATAAGTTGAATTTACGTTTAATAAACAATCATGCTAGTAAATATGGTCAAAATTATGCTGAATATCCATCACAGTTGACATTGTCTTTGGATGGTGGTAAGACATAATTAGAAAAGAAAGTGATCTTCTCAAATTCTGAAACAATTATAGATTTGATAACAATAAAACCTTATGAATTTAATAATGTTACAAAAGAATATATAGTATTACCCAGTGGTTAAGCAATAAGAAGTTATAAATATTATAATGAAACTACATAATCGTTTGTGTCATACAATTTGACATTTAGAATACTAGCTTTGAATAAACAATATAATAAAATTCAAAATTTAGATGGAACAAAATGCTCAATTAAATCATATTTAGTATCTAAATCAAGTTCTAATTTAGAGAGTCCTATAGTATCATCAACTGATAACCAAACTTTTACCAATATCCAAGAAGTTGTATTTGATACTAAATATCAAGATTATAATCTGGATGATTTAATTATTTATTTTGATCCAACCAAAAATTCTGAAGAAGTCTTATAATTAGAATTTCTTTGTAATTCAGTTAAAATACCAGTGTTTAATTCAGAACCTCCTTATTTATTAAAAAGATTAATAACATAATACCGTTTGAGAATTAATGTGTAATCTCTAGATTGTCAACTGGGAGAATAAAAAAGAGCTGATGATGGTACATGCGTAGTGTGCGACTCTTCATTGGATTAATATTCAGTGTAACCAGGTTAGTAATGTTAAATACGAGATTCTATATCTACAGAGGCAGTAACTTCAGCAAGTGTAAAATTAAGAGCTGGATATTGGAGACCATACAGTTATAGTGTAAAGATTGAATATTGTTTGAATATGTAGATAAATTGTGAAGGAGGATGGATACCAGGAAACCCATCATGTTTTACTGGTCATATTGGTGCTTTGTGTGAATAATGTGATGTTTACAATATAGAAGGTAAAGGATCTTGGTCTTTAAGTGGGTAATATAAATGTGGTAGTTGTGATTAGATTGGTGATAATACAATAAAAGTTGCATTAGTTAGTGCTTGGACAATCATATCTATAATGTTATCAGTAAAAAGTACTATGGAGATGGTTGAAAATATAGTATTGGGAAATAAGTTAAAGAAGTTTTATGTAGAGAATCCTAAGAATGGTTATGGAGGTATTCTAATTAAAGTCTTGACAAATTATTTATAGATTATAGGAGTTGTATCAACATTCTAACTTTCATTACCAAGTGCATTATCAGAGGCATTCAAAACAGTAGGTTCTCCTGTTGAATCTATGAGTTACTCTTTAGATTGTTTTCTTATCTAAATGACTTAAATTGACATTTTATATTTTAGAATGATCTGGGCTCTGATAATGCCTATAATCTACATTCTAACATTTTTTATACTTTATGGTATTGTTATAATCGCTAGACTTGCAAATGCAGACAAAAGCGCAATCAGTACTACTCTTATATATTTATTTACTTTTTTATAACCAACTTTATTGGGTGGATTCATTTCTTTGTTATCTTTTAGATAGATTTCAGATTTATATTGGATTTAAGGAAATGTATCTTATAGATATGACACAAGTTCTCATGTGAAATGGTTGATTACATTTGTGTTGCCATCAGCTTTAATACTTGGACTTGTCATTCCAACTTATTTGTTTTTGAGTTTATACAAAATTAGAACCAAATTGGATGATCCAAATAGTCGAAAAAGTTGGGGTTATCTTTATAACGAATACTAACCAAAAGCTTACTTTTGGGAAATCGTTAAGATCTATTAAAAGAGTTTTATAATCACTTTTCTTACTTTTTATGAAGATTTAATCATTATCAAAGCAGCTTTAGTATTTATTATTGTATTTATATATTCTGGACTGACTAAGAAGTATAGACCATATAAATTGCCTTTTCTAAATTAGGTAGATGATATAAGTACTATTGTTTGTGGAACTTCGATTGTTTTGGGCATGACTTTGTATTCAGCAAATAAAAGTGATAATCAAGAAATTATTTGGCCATTTTATCTTTTTTTAATTATAATCAATGCAGCATTTATTGCAGTAATTCTTTGGGAAATTTTATGGGCTAATTTAGAAAATTAGTAAGCTGCATTAGATAAATTGAGAGATAAGTTCAATTCGAAATATCCTAATTTAGTTAATAAAAATTGGTTTACAAGAAGATTGTTGACAAACAGAGGAGAACAACTTAAACGCATTAAAAATAGATGGAAAATGGTTAAACAGTACTTATTTAATTTTATTAAAAAGAAAGGATTAATAGAATTGACAGAAGATCGGTAACACTATTTATTCATTTATTTTCTAGTGAAAGTATTGGAGATGAATTCTAAAAGAGTTTGCCTGGTATTCCAAAATATTATAATAAAATCTATCCTGAAAACTTCATTGATCATTTTGGATCAGATGTAGAGATGTCAATATGACGAAATTAATACTATAAAGTAAAAATAAAATTAATATTAATTTAATCTTATACAATAAAACATAAATTATATCAATTAAATAAAGCTTCATTAGTCGAAATATAAAATGGCACCACCTATATACTTCTCTACAACCAAGCATGGTTATATGCTTATTATGCAGTGTATCTCTCCCGAGACAATCGTTTAACTAGATTCTCTATAAAATCTCTTAGATCTCTAGATGCTGTATATGGTATCATAAAGCATGCCTAAAGATATTACTAATATAGATACTGTTTTCATCAATTCCTATTGATTCTCTTTCCAAGGAGGCTTGCCGAAACAGAGTTCATATGTCAACACTCCCAAACCCCAAATATCAATCTTTTTATCATACATGTCTCCTTCCAATATCTCGGGAGATGCATAAATCAATGTCCCGCATTGAGTTTGTCTATATTCATCTGGAGAATATACACAGAATGAAAAGTCAGCCAATTTGACTTATCCAAAACTCAATAAGATATTGTCTGGTTTTATATCTCTATGTATCACATCCTGATTGTGAATGTACATCAATGCTAATGTTATTTATTAAACCAATTGGGCTGCTTCCTTTTCAGTGAATCGCTTATTTTATTTCGTCTGTTAAACACTATTCAATTGTCCATGAGAACAATATTCCAATACTAAAACGATTTCAGTTTCTATGCAGGTATTTTATTAATCTTACAAGTCTAAAAGAATGTATACAATCTTGTGATATTCGGATGTTCTAGAAGATATTAAATTTTTATTTCCCAAGCTAATTAACCTTACATCATCTCCTTTATTATTAAAGCTTTCTTTATCACCTTCAATGCAACCAAAAATCCCGTCTGAATCTATATTGCCAAAAATACTTCACTATACTTACCCACACCTAATCTCTTTATTGTCATAAAATTCTTGTATTTCGGCATCTCATTTTTCTCTTACTCACTAACAACTTACACCTTCATAATTTAAAAACATTCTTACTTTCTCACTCTCTACCTTACTCATACTACTTAAAGGAACTAAACAAATATTCTGGCTCTATTCTAAAGGAAATGAAATTTATTCGCTTTTCTTTGGAGATTAATACTCCAGCTTGCTTTTTAATGTCTATTGTTGCACCATTGATTTTTAAGAAACAAGTAAAGGAGAACTAATTATGTTCTTTACATCTGTATCTGTTTTAATGATCCCTGTATTTGCATATTATTATGGATATCTTGTCTAAGGATCAGATGGTCGATGTCCGTACATGTTTCTTGACCTCTGTAATACAGAGTCCACATAAGACAGAATATTTGGATTCTAAGGAGGAGTGTTCCCCAATCTAGAATAAGGTCTATATGGTTAGTATTGATTATTCATTTGGTATTTTTCACTTTGATTTATATATAATAAAATTATACTAACAGGCTACATCAAATAAATTACGAATTCACACATTCTTGTTTAATATTCCTTAATCCAATTTTATTTAATAGAATACTAAAATCAATTTCCTCAAAATCAAACCCATCCAATAAAGAATTAGAGCCCCATTATTTACATTTTATTTTTAAAATAAAGTCTGAATCTCGGAAATGTGAATATATATATCATATTTAAAAAAATAATACTATGCTTTAGTACTTATCTCATAAAAATTAAAAGTATTATAGTTTTAGATAATTTACAATAATTTAGTTAAAATAGAGATGATTGGTGTGAAACTTAAAATAGAAGAAACAGAATTATAAATTTATTTATGTTTATAAGGTTTATTTACAATATAAAATAATTAATGTAAGAGAGGATTTAAGTAATTAAGAATTCATTTGATTATTAAGTTTATATTTTGTTCGTTGCTTATCAATTTAAACATGTAAGTATAGATTAAGTGTTCTTAATTTTAATTCAATATATCCAAAAAAAAACTGTAAATCCTTCAATAAATAAATTAATTAACAGCTTAAGTAACTCTAATTGCTATATAAGCTCAATCGACTACTCAATTTAATAAAGTGGATAAATTTATTAATTATTCGCTTATCAAAAAGTAAAATGAAATGATTTTTGAAAATAAAATTAGAATAAAGATTTTGTAGATAAATTTTGCTTGATAGATCTACTTAAGAATGTAAGAGTAGTACAATTTTGAGTAATCTATTCTTAAATTTTGATTTATAAAAATATAATGCAAAAATATTAAATTTGAATTGAATTAAATGCAAAATTATCAAATTAATTCATCTTCATCTGCATTTACTTTAGCTTAATTAAAACTGATGATTTCTTTTGTAAAGAAATACCAACTACATCCTCTGTACCATAAGGGGAATTTGATTTGCAATCTAGAAAACAATTTCGAAATCTCTTTTTTTTTCTCAAAGGCGTGAAACAATTCTTGTTTATAATGATATAACGAAGGAGATTTTTTCAATTAATTTTCATGAGAATGAGGCGAGTACATCATGAGGAAATGCATAATAGAAATTTCTGCTAATCTTGATTCATAGTTTGTTGACAGGATTTTTGTAATTTCATCTTTCAATTAAACAAGACTAAGGATGACTCTTTTTTGTACATTTTCAACATTGAGTTTTCTCTAATATATATGATTTTAGATATTACTTTTAATCTAGTTCCTTCTCCTTAAGTGAAATTAGTAAAATATCCTGTGTAGATTTCATATTCATTAGTAATATCATACATTTTTCGTAATGACTCAAAGTTTTCAAAAATGTGATTTAAACATTTCAGAGCATTTTCACAAATAGATTCAGTTAAATACTATTGATAATCACTTTAATAATAATTTTAATAGTTTATGTTTTTGGTTTCAACTTCAGTTAATTCCTCATCTGGTAAAAATTAATAAATAAATCTTGAATCTATGTTTGGTAATCCTTATTGATTAAAACCAGCTATGACAGGTTAAACTTCTTAATTAATATGCTTTAAAACATCTCTATAGAGTTATCCCAATATACTTGTAGATTCATAAGTTAAGCCATCTTTTTCCATGAAATCAGGCCATCTTTTTGCAATGAGATCTTAAGGAATATCAACTTTATTGCCATGTTTAACATAATCAACAGCAGCAGAGTGTAGTTCAGCTAATCTTATGCATTTAATATCGTTGGCATAATCTTATGCTTAATCTGCAATTGCAAGATGACTATTATCAATTTTGCCTAGAACATCAAAATTAAGATATTAAAGAAGAAAATCAATCATTTTTTTTTCTTAAAAGAAATCTTCTGAACATATGTAACCTTTAGGTTTAACTTAATTGGAACCGGTCACTGGTTTCTTTTCTTCATCGTAATTCATAGGATTAACAATATTCTTTGGAATAATTCTAGGATCCCATGAAACAAAATAGATATCTCCATCCAAATCACCTCCACCACAGTCAGCAGGAATAGAATTTCCTTTACATGGAAAGACTATACAATTATAATATTCAGTATAGGGATTTTTATTATTATTTCTTCTAAGTATTTCCTCTTCTGACAGTGCTCTTACTTTTCTAATATCTCCAGGATGCAAACAAGGATTTCGAACAACAATAATTTCCCCTTAGACCCAGTTATGTGGGACATCTTGAGCTTCCTTTACAATACATACAACCTCTATTTAATTATTTTATATTATACCTTGTTCATCTAGAATATTGTAATCATCTACTACACCTAAAACTCTAGCAGCTTTTTCCAATAATATATTACACTTGGTTCTTAATTAAATGAGGCCTCTTCTTTTAAGTCTTTCCAACACCCTTTTAATGTATAAATTATTGTCTTCATTTAAACTTGCATTGATCATCAATCTTATATTATCTATTATTGAAGTTAATCCTTGCAATTCTCCATTGTAATCAACTAAGAAATGCTTATAAATTGACGAGTCTATTGCAGACAAATTCTTTATCTTTTCAAGATAATCTAACAATTTATGGAATATAAATACCATTTTGAAATGTTTTGAATACATCTTACTCAATACCTAAAGATACCAATAGTATAATAATTTATCTATTTAAATATCCTCCTCTAAATTTATTGTAATCCAATAAGGATATGACACTAGAGTACTATTCATTATACATTAAACTTGGTTTAAATTTAATCATACTGTTTCTAAGTTCTATCGTATCATCAGGTAATTCATCATTTAGTAATAATACACCTTTTGCACCATGAAATCTAATCTAAATAGCTGAAATATAATCATTCGCCATTATTCTTCTTAATTTCTTAATTAAATTTTTAGATATTTTTCCTATTCCATCAGTAAATAATTTTCCATTCTATCCTACTTTATCTTCAATCCCAATCTTTACATTTACTTATTCTAAATCAATCGATTTACTTGAACTAAAATTCTATCCCAATCTAGCAGCATTTTTAGCAATCTAATCCAAATTTAATGTACTGAAACTTCCTATCGAATCTATAAATTGTTATCTTGAAATCTAAGCTTTCTAATAATTAAAGATCCAACAAGATCCTCCTCTTAATTATGATGCACTCCATGTTAATAATCTGAATTCCTCATTAAATAACTTCATTCCACTTTTTAATTTAGATTAAAAAAAATAATCTGTTATGTAATAATGTCCATGAATTGTCTCCAAATTTTCATCTTCAAAATGCAATCGTATGAAATTATTCAATTAAGCATAATATTATCTTATTATTACGCTTGTCTCCTCAGGTAATTTGATATGATATAAAAATCCTGATGGTGTCAATGAAACTCTCTTTATCATCGCTATCCTTTTCTCTTTATCCTCATTCTAAGAATGAATTATATCTTCATCAAACTTTGTAAGATCTCTTTTGAAGGTTAAATAATTCTTCTTATTTAATTCTGATTATCTCACTGAAAGATTCAAATCTGTACTATATCTTGAAAATGCCTAAAATGTAGATTCCAATACTAATTCTCTTCTCTCTTTCTCCTTCTGTCTTTTTTTTTAATCAATTTCATCAGCTTAATTATATTTTATAATCTTTTATGTTAGACTGTTTAAATAAGTTATATCTGTTATTCTATTTTATGATATGACACAAAAAATATTGTATTTCTGTTCAAAACTCAATTAACTATTCTTTATGCTTTCCTACAATTAATCATATTCTTATCCTCTATTTTGTATTTCTTCAAATTTCAAATCAATTTCATCAGGTAATAATAAGTTATATTGTTTTAGCTTGTCCAACACTTATTTATATATCAGCTCTTCTCTCGAACCATGCTTCAATGTAAATTGAGAAGTAATTATAGTGTTGTTGATCATTATTAATCTTTCAATTTCATTTTTATATTTATTATAATAAGCATTCGACAAAATGTTATCAACTCTAATCCAATCCTATTTAACATTATAAAGCTCAAACTTTCTTTTGGTATTCAATGAAATACTATAATTTGGAGGACATAACAATTTAAAATACATTTTCTTTCCATCTTTATCAGCAATAGCATAACAATATTGGCAATTAACTAAATCAACTTCAATTTTTAACAAGAATTTATCTAAAACATTTAAAATAAATTCAATCTTTCTTGCCAATTTAGATTCTTCGCAATGAAACATCATAAAAGCCTAAACCTAAAGTAATTCAGTCTGCAAATACGAAAATTTAAAATAAGGATTTAAAAATAAATTAATTAACCCATCACTTTATTCATTTATGCTGATATCTTTAATAAACTCTCCTACTGAATATGAGAGTGTTAAATTAGTTAATTATATAGGTAATTTCCCCATTTTTACTGAATAATCCAAAGTTTATAATTTATCCTATATAATCTGAGCATTTTTAAAATTAATATATACTCGTTCAGAATTTTAGTTGATCTTAAAGTTATAATTATTTAGAACCATTACATGCTTTTTCTAAACTCTCAGAGTAACAGTAAGAGGACTGTCAAGTCTAGGATCCAAAGAGGATTCCTCTATATTATAAACTTAAATGTCTAATTTAGAAACACTGTTTAATGCTAATTCTAAATTTGTTACAATCTTATGAATTTCTTGAAATCTATTGATCTTTACTCTCTTTTAACTTGCATCAATAACTGTAATATCATTCTCCATTTATTGATTATCTTGAGAACTAAAACTGATATCCATTTCTCCACCAGAAGAATCATCATCATTTATATTATGTTTATTATCTACTTATGAATTAGAATCACAGCTTAACATGCAATCCTTCAATAATTCAACTAAAAATTGATTAGCTTTGTAATTATTAAATTTTTTATCGCCAATAATTTTACCTGAAAGATCTTCATCCACAATCTATGTTCTAAATTCAACTCTTAATACCTAATATAAAAATATTAAATTTTTTACTTTTATATTTTTATCACTGTGCAATTCATCTAATGTATTTTACAACTTTTCCATAATTTTTCTTGCTGACAGCCTATCAAAATCCTACTTAGCTAAATTATAAAGAGCAGGCTTTATAATTACATAATCATCATCTTAAAAAATAGACAAGGCTTCTTCAATCTTAAATTATTATAAAGTATTCATACATGATCAGGTATATCCTAATGCTACCTTTTTTAGTTACTTTGGCCTTTGAATTATTATTATTAATTCATTCTTTGAAAAATAGCACTTATTTAAATAAATTAATATTTTTTTACAGAGGATTTAAAAGTACTTTTAAAGAATTATTATTCACTTTAACTTTTCCTCTCTTTGTGGCAACAATTCAGAATAATTGAAAACACTTAAAACTATAGTATTTTAAAAATTCATAAATTAGTTAATTGGGCATCAAAGATTTTATTATGATATATTAGATGAATATTTTTTATATAAAATGTTCAATTACCAAAAGCTGAGGCTTCTTTGAAATTGCGCATAACTTAATTATCTGAATTATTATCCCATTAGGCTAATTCTATACGTTCTTGCATTTTATTTAAAGTTTCTTTAAGCATATCAGCAAATTCTAATGACATATCATCAATCTTCTTTCTTAATTCAGCAATATCCTAATCCTTTTTTTTCAATTTATCCTCATAACTGGCTCTATAATCTGTTATTTATTATTCTTTGGTCTCTAATTATTTTTTATTATATACATACTAATAACCTCATCTTTTTCTTTGACTGTAGCATTTAGTTCATTGATATCTTTGAGTAATTCATCTTACATTTACTTATATTGTCTATTCATATCTGTACTAATATTGAACAATTTCTCTTTTTCTCCTTTAAAATCTTTCTCTAAACTTAAATATTTTTGTTATAACTGCATCTCTTATGTCTTGGAACGATCAGCTCTCATTTATTCTTCTACAATCCTCATCTATAATCTTTTAGCTTCAAAATCAAGCATTGTGATTTTGGCTGCATTATTTTATGCTCCATCATCTTTCTATTTTTTAGGAGGCATTATAAAAATTTGTAAATTATACTTAATAATACAGAAATCTAATAATATTTAACAAAATATATATTTCAATGTTTATGATGTTTTCTAATAAATATTTTTTAATTTTACTTGCTATGCTTTCTTGATTTGCTTCTTTCTTTTTCTTTATCCTTCTTTTTTTTGCTACTCTTTTTCTTGCTTTTTTCTTTTGAATTCTCTCTACTCCTAGATCTCTCCTTATCCTTTTTATCTTTTAATTTCTCCTTTTCTTTTTCTTTTTCTTTTTCCTTTTCCTTTTCCTTCTCTTTTTCTTTTTCCTTCTCATATTCTTTGTCTTTGGCTATATCTTCTTTGAATTCTTATTTGCGTGCTTCTTCTTCTAATATTTTCTCCAGTATTAATCTACGAACTTGTAACTTTTACAATTCAACTCTTATAGTTGAAAATCCTTGATGAATTCTTCCATCTAAATGTGTTCTAATATTTAAGTATTATTGTACTTGACTTTATTTTCAGTCTCATATAGTGATTGTCTTGCACCACAAACCTCACAAATTTTATATGTTTTAAATGGATTATTTGTGCCCTCATATGCAAGCAATACATCTTCTCTTGCCTTCTTTAGGTTGTCAGCTTCCATTATTAATCTTTCTGATTCTTCAATCTTTCCTTATTCACCCATTTTTTCACTTTAATCTGTCAATAGATTAATCTATCTTTCCATATTGTCAAGTCTATCTTGAATATCCTTTGGTCGATCAGCCACTTACAATTTACTTGATTATTCAACTTATTCTTCATGTTTAGTCAGGATCTTGTCAACTTCTTTTAACTTGTCTTGGATGTAAGCTAATATAATTATCAGGTTCATACTAAACCTATTGCTTCTTCAATGTATTTCTTCTCTCTTTACTATTTCTTCAAACTCTTATCGCTGTTGAATTCATTTATAAAGAATTGATCGTGTCTTTTATTGCACTCCCCTTCATGATCATATTTTGTATGTTTCCAAAGATCATTGAAACACTTCGAAACTAGTATATTCTTGCACACATCATCATTCCAATAATGAGCATCATTTTTTCTCTTACTAGCTACTACATTTCTTTCTTTTCCAAAGAGTTCATCTAGGATTGCTCGAGAATCTTCGCACATTAATTTCTTATTTAAATATTTTATACATTTATATATTTATTCTTTATCCATCAACTTCAATAATAACAGATAAATAATAATCTATTATATCTCATAATAACTTTATAGTTGATTCACCAATTACAAGTATCTTGTCACGTATTAAGCAGAAGTCATAAACTCTAAACAATGGAATTTGTTTACACTGATTGCTCACTAAATCCCACTCATATAAGTTTTATTTCTAATTAATCACACATTTCTTATCTAAAAATAAACACTTGTTGATTATTTCACCCTTAGTCTTACATATTTAAGCCAACTTTAGATCTCTTATTATCCATTCAGATTGACTATTTAAGAATAAATACTAAGAAGAGAACTTTATCTACTTTATAATGCTTGGTCTACAATCAGCTATTAATAAAATCATAACGAACTTATACCTTTCTGAGTCTATTAACCAGTTTATATATCCCAAACCTCTATTTGGTTTTTATTATTGAGAACATACAATAGATCTGGAGTTGGCATTCCAAACACATCAGCATTAAATTACTATTAAAATTAAACCTTCAATAAACGTTTAAAGCTTTCATCATAAACACTTATCCCTGTACTTTGATTCTAATCATCAATTTTTTTTGGAGCAAAAAGATTGAACTACTAAGAAGGAGGATTATGAAAATCATAACTGAAAACAGATCGATTCTGGTACAATTGACAACTTTTATATTTTCCAACAAGCATCTCTGACTCACTGTATTCATTGGTCATAAAATTCCATTTTACAAGTAAAGGGTAAACACTTTTGGAGATTTTCAAAATACATTGGATAGTGGAATCATCGTAAAACATAACAGTCTTTATTTCAAGATTATCGAATTCTTTTCTCCTTTAAAATTCTAATTTATTATTAAATGGGTAGATTTCTATCTCAATATGGAAAATAACTTCTTCATCATAAAGCAAACCGCATTTTTGAACCAAAGCCAAAAATTATTGATTGGGACTTGAACAACAATTTAAAACTTATTTTACTCTTGCCTTATAAAAGAATTGTTTTTCTAAATTAGTATTTAATAAAATAAAATCTTTTTTAACTTTGTGTTCTGCAATAATTATTTCTTAATTCATAGTTATTAGCGAATAAACTCCAGGACAAAATTTAACTTCAAATGTTTTAATTTTTGTTCCTACATTGATATCCCAACTAGTCACAACTGCATTCTTACTAATTGAAAATAATTGATTATTTGTGTAGCATAAACCATGATGGATATCATCTTTAGAAGAATTTAATATGACTTAAACAACTGCTTATTTATTACTTTAAAATTTAGTAATCACAATTTAACCATTTGAAGCAAAAGCTACTGAATCATATGAAATTGATGTCCAACATGTCACTGCACAACCATATGTTGTTTACAATTCTTCTAATTAATCATTTTCAAAATCAATTATGAAAACTTCACCTACTTTCTGCTATTTACCAAAAATTAATCCATTTTGCAACATTAGTAAATCATCACAATCATCAAATTTCTCAGAAAGCACTTTTTACAATTCAATCATTTTGTTGGTTTTAGGTTCGAACCTATTATACTTGGGTTCAATTTGATTTGGCTTCCCCAAATTGGTTGTTCTCCATAACATGATTTCCCCATCTTAGACACCTATAATTCTAGGTATGTATATGACACTACCTTGGATTAGTATGATCTGATACACAAAATGCTGTTAGTGCTGATTCAATCAAGTTTATCTTCTTATTAGTTTCTGGCTCAATCATCATTAATATATCCGCAGAAATTACATAGATTTTATCATGAACTGCCACCATTTAATAAGGCATATTCTCTATCAAGCCCTTATATTCTTTTTTCAATCTCATTTCTTTGTCCCAAATGGCTAATGAATCTGTTCCAGATGTATCACACAAATACCCATTAAATGCTATGAGATTATTCATAGAAGGCTCCAAATAATCATCACTTATTGGAATCTAATTTGCTCACAATTGTATTACTTGATCAAATTATTAATCCTAAACTGTGACCTTCAATTCTAAATTCAATGATTCCAATGAAGTTTATTAAAACTATTGACTCTACTTTTTATTCACATGGAACTTCTTCTTCTATGGTATATCAATACCAGGAGGTAGACCAATTTAATTATCATCATCATCACCTAAACCGGGAGGCGGGTTCATTCAATTATTTAATTTATTCTTTAATTACACAATAGGTACTTCTTATTTATATCTTATTTATATAATAATATTCATTATTTGTAATGTTTTTTACTCTTATGATGACTTTTACGATGCTTCTTTCCTTTACTTTTTGACTTCTCCTAATCATTAAAGTCGTAATTCGGTTAGATTTCTCCAGGCTCAGGTTCATGTTCCTATCTAACATTTTTAGTTTTCTCTGGCTCAACTTAACTAAGGTCTTGTCTTATAGATCCTTCTTCCTTAGATTTCTTTTCTTTTTTCTCCTTTTTTTCCTTCTTCTTCTTCTTCTTTCTCTCACTTTAATCTTTTTCCGATGCTTATTATTAAATAGGTTCTTCTTAAATTTAAGTTGATTATTATTGTTGTTGTTGTTATTATTATAGTTATTATGGTTATTATTATTATTATTATTATTATTATTATTATTATTATTATTATTATTATTATTACTATTATTAATTCACAATAGGTAGAATAGGCACTTATTGTGATTATGTTTGCAATTATTAGGATTACTGCTGCTATTAGAGATTAGAAACAAATGATTCATACTATGCTTTCTTTTATTCCTCAACCAATCCAGCCAATTTAGGATTCTCTTAGATTTTTTGATTGATGATAGGTAGCATCTCTTCATAAGATTTGTACTCCGGTAAGGATTTTAATAATTTAATGTATCTTTTACACATCTTCTTATATCTTTTAGATTAAATATTGGATGATTATTTTATGTTTTCTTAGAAGTATCTATAATAATATTTTTTTTCATGAGAAGGCATTTTGGTCCAAATCTGATTATCTAAAAAGAGTGCATCTACCTCTTCAAAACTAACATTGGTCAAGACCTTGACTCCCTTTTGTTATAGATGCATCTTCAACTCAGATTTGTAAAGCTAATGGTTCTACTTTAAATGAGAAATGAAATCTTAAAACAATTCATGTGGTTGTGAACCTGGCTATCCAAGCATGCATATAAATCTATCATCTTATTAAATTGTCTATACAAATTAACCCCATTTAGTCTTGTGTGTCAATAAACCTTCAGCAAGGTGTTCCTAAAGCAATTCCCTGAAATTGATTCTATTCTATCTGTATTTGGAGATTATTGATTATCTCCATTGTTCATAAAGCGGGTTGATTACCTTAATATAGTCATTAATGAATACTTCTTCAAATACTCCCAAAGCATCAATTGGCAACATTTATTACAACAATCTATCTTAACTGAATAACTTTAAGCACTCTTCCCAAGTGGAACTATGGCTTAAAACCCCTATTTCTATATGTCTTTGTAACCTCTTTCTAAAATCTTCTGTGGTTGTTTTACGACTCTCCTTCATCTACTCTTACTCTTGTTTATATAACTTATCTAAATAATCCTGGAATAAATTTTCCCTTTCCTTTTCGTCAGGGATTGCTTTCCATCTTGCATCTGTAACAAGATAACTTTATACTTTCCATAACTTTATGTCGGATGACAGAATCTTATGTTCTTCAAGCATTTTCATAAAGTCCTCCTTTGCCATACTTAACTTAGTCTTATTCTCTTCCTTCTCTTATTTCTTCAATTCTTCTAAATACTGATTATAGATTTTCTTCTTATGACTAATACTTCCTATACATTTCCACCTTGAATCACTTTACAATTGCTTTACTACTGAATCCCATTTCACACTTGAGGTAATCTTGTTATCCTTCAATAATTGAGTGAATTAATCGATTGGATTTGGCGGGATAATATCCTCTTCCTCTCCTGATCTGCAAAAATATACTAATTTAATACGTATATTGTTCTTCCTCTGGCTTCTGCCATTTACTTTCTCTTGTGAGCCTATTATACCAATATGGCTTTCCATCCTCCGTCAAGTATTATTACCATTCTTCCTCTACTTCTGATTCCTCATCCTAAAGACATTCTGGCTTCTCCCATTAAGATTGCCCAGTTTTCACATTGTAGTAATAAGTCTGTCCATTTGCTGATGAGTGCTTCGACCAATATCCTCGCTCATTGTCCACTTCCTTCTCTATGCTATCCATTAAATTATTTATAAATATTATTTATTTACCTGCATCTAATATATGAACTGATATATTTATAAATTCAAAATCAAATATTAAATGGAAAATTCAAAATCAGAAATTCTTCATTGGATCAACTCTCTACTTAAGGTATTAAATCTTAAAAAAATTAGACTAACTTTAATAAAATAGAACAACTTGGTAATGGAGTAGCTTATTGCAGACTACTCAACATGATGGATCCAACTTGTTTGAATCCTACTAAAATCGTATTAAAAACAAAAACCTAAATTGATCACATCAATAATCTCAAGCTCTTCCAAACTGCAATATAAAAACTTCACTTGAAGAAGCAATTTGACATTGACAAAGTTAGCAAGTGCTACTTCCATGAAAATTATGACCTAGCCTTATTTTTAAAGAAAAATTACACCTAGAGATTCTCTGCAATAAACAAAGAAAACACATCCATCAATAACTCAATCGTCTATGAAAATCCCCCAATTATAATTGAAGAATAATCAACCTCTAATCACATCCTATTAACTTAAATAGCAGTCATTATGTAAAGTCAAGATTAAGCCGAAACTAAAGTATTATAAACAATAAGTTTACTGAAATCTCACAACTTTATTAAATAAGAGCCTCTTTTCATAGAAAATAATACTTTGTATGAAAATTCAAATAGCATTTTTAACATATTCAATAATTAGAATCAAAATGTATTCAGCACAGATAATATTTTCAAAACAGATTCCAAAAAATAACAATCACTTGAATAGAAAAATAACTTATTATGTGAAACTCCAGAAATGCTTCTTGACCCTCACTTAAATAACGAAGATGTATTTGAACATCAATCCTCATCAAAATTGATCATGCAAATACAATCACAATCAAAATTGCAATTATAATTATAATAAGAAGTAAAGAAGGAAACACCAAATTTTTGCGAATCTCCATTTATATAACAACCACAATAAAATAGCCTTGCTGAATTTATTAAATCAGAGAGTAAATAATAACAACAATATATGCAATAATACTCATTATAAAAGTAGCTTTAAATGCAAAATTAATTAAATAACAACTAGCCTTAGGAATATCAATCACCATTTAGAGATTAAGTAGTTTAATAATAGATATCTTCACAAAAAGAGATATTTAACTAAACTACAAATCCTTAGGTTTTTTCATCTTATAAAAAAGAAACCCCTCAAAACAACTCTGTGTTCTATTCATGCAAAGATCAAGGAGCTATAATTGAGGAATGATAATATTATTAATTATATGATTTTATATTATTAATTTATGAGATTGAATCTGTGATTTAACAATTCCAAAATATTGTTTTGTTTGGAAATGTTTTTAAATTGCTTTTAAACTAAATGAATTCCAAGAAGGATTTATAAGCAAACTTAAATTTGTATATTTTAACTATCAGAATTGAAATATCTAGATATAAAATATCATAATTATTTTTAAAGTAATTTGAGTAAAAATATCTTTTTTTAAAAAAGTGAAATACTGAATTTTTAATATAAGTAACTACATGGAATAAAAGCTAATAATTGGTTTAGAATGTAATTATGAATCTAAATATAATGATTGTCTTGAATTTGAGAATATAAAATAAATTTATATATATGATATAATAATAATAATCACCTTATTGGTCCAAGATATTGGAGAATTAATTATAGGAGAAACAACAATATGATAATCAATTTAAATATGATTAGGAATTAAGAAAATAGAGATACAAAAAAGAATTGCAAACTGATATGATGCTTCATGAAAAGAAGAAATAAGTTCAATAAAATTAAAATCAATAACTAGAATCGATAATGTTGGAGACTTTGAGATAGAGAGAATCCAAGAAGTTAAAGGAGATGGAAGAAAGAAAGATAAAGTAAATCCAAACAAGTTTGGACAATCTTAATAATCTAATGATTAAAAAGAAAATGAATATGGAGAGATCATACAATAATCAATAATTAGATAAGGAATATATTAGACAAGAGTAGATTAAAGAATTGAGAAGTGTTGAGGAAAAAAAATTAAAAAAAGAAGAGGAAGCAAAATTATTAAAATTGACTTATGATGATATGATCAAAATAAAAAAATATTGAGACAAGAGTAATAGTAAAATACTTATTAATCTATCCCAACCTTGACATTGGAATAAAATAGAGCTAAAATAGATACAAAAAAGTATTAAGAGGAATTGTAAAAGTAACTTGAATAAAAATAAAAGCAATTGAATGATTTAAGAATTAAAAAGATGGAAGAAAGATAGCATGTAGAATAGAAAATTGAATTTGAAAAATAAAAAATGATGGAAACTAAATTGAAAAATTATCAAGCTTACAAATAATATGAAGCTGAAAATTATGAATTGTTATTAGATCGAAAAAATTAACAATAATAATATAACACTCCATAAGAATTCAAACTACTTCAAAATCTATCTTAGAATAAATTACCTAGAATTTATTAAGATAATTATTAGCCATTTGAAAGGAAAAAGCAATTAGAATTACTTGATAAGGATTTACTCAAGTATTAATTATTACAATAGCAATAATAAATTATAGATAACAATCATGCAACTTTAAATTCGAATTAACTAAATCATTAAGACGCTGCCAAATCAGAAATATCAAAACACACTAAGTAATCAAAATAAACTTCGCATTCATTAAATTAGCAAGCTCCAGATTAACAACAATAGAAAGTTCTTGTCTCTACTCCATCTTAAAAATCCAGAAATTTAAAGTAAGTTCAAAATAACTCAATAAACTATTTGAATTAAAAGTATATTCCAAAAAAAAGAAGTTTTAATATAGTAACAGGAATTATCACTTCAAATTGATAACCCTCATTTATATACTCAAATGTAATTAAATATTTATAAAAATTTCTATGCTTCATCTTATTATTAAAGAATCTCAAATATAAATCTGCCCAATTAAAATTAAGAAGAATAAAATTACTTTAATTTTTATTCTATCTTTAAAATCAATAAGAGAATATTAGTACAATAAGTTCAATTAAATTAAAATGATATCTTATCCCTAAGGCGGCTCTAACTTAGGTAATAACATTAATATTACCTAATCATGAAATATAATCTTTAAATATAGGAGTTTAATAATCTATTTATGAATTAATATCTGTGATCTAAGATTGGAATCTTAGTAGTTGATTAAGCTTACAATGAGAGTTACTTAAGCTGTTGACTCTTTATTGAAGGATTTACAATTATTTGAGATTAATTGAATTAAGATTGAAAACACTTAATCTACACTTACATATTTAAATCGATAAGAAACTAGCAAAAATATAAACTTAATAATAAAATGAAATCTTAATTACTTAAATACTCTTACATTAATTATATTTATACTTTAATAAACCTTATAAACATAAATATACTTAAAAATAATAGTAATAAGTTAAAAATCATGCTTTAGTAAATATAACATTGAAGAAATCTAAGTTTGGTAGTTTTTAAACAAGTTATAATGATTAATTTATGAATTTTAATTATTATTGAACAGAAAGCTTAATATTAAAAGAAATTGAATTATAATCAATTTCTAGAAAATACCATCATGAAATATAAGAATAGCAATATATTTATTATTTTCAATTTTTAGTCAATTTTTAATAGTATCCAAAGATCAATTTCTTTAGCATCTATCATGATTTAAGCACCACAAATTCTAACAATTATATCTTCTCTTTCTAAATCGAATTCAGCATTTTATTAATCAAACACTAGATAATAGAATTAAATATCAAAATGTTATAAAAATAGATATTTTAATAATATCATTATTATTTTGCAAAATTTGTTATCAAAATAATTAATTGATGATTTAATTGAATTTTTTAAGAATTTCTCTATTCTTATTTATCTTAGATTCCTCTTTGGTAATTTTAACTTCCATTTACTTAGCCTTTTTAATAACTTCTTTAGGGATGCCAGCAATTTATGCTACATTAGTAGCAAAACTCTTTTCAGCAACTCCATTAATTAATTTATATTTGAAAATCACCTAATCATTTTCTTGATAATGTTTCATAACGCATTATTATATATTCTTAAATAATGCAAATTCATCCAACAAGATGTGATAATGTGTTGCGAATAAAGTCATTGGTTTGACTTTTTCAGATAAGTATCTCAAGACAGCTGAAGCCAATGCAACTCCATCATATGTAGAGGTTCCTCTTCCTAATTCATCAATTATTACTAGACTTCTTGAAGTACAATGATCTAATATAGTTTTGGTTTCTTCAAGCTCTATAAAGAAGGTTGATTTTCCTTCTAATAATCTATCTGAAGCTCCAAGCCTACAGAAGATTCTATCAAAAGGAGACAATGTAAAGGACTATGCTGGAATTGCACACCCAATTTAGGCTAAAATGATGGATACTCCAATTAATCTTAATAAAGTAGATTTTCCACTCATATTTGGACCGGTTAACAATAAAGTATCAATTGATTCATCAAATTTGATCGTATTTGGTACCCATTCTACATCTTTATTTTGAAGTAAACATGGATGATATGCTTCAACAAGTTAACAATTTTTCTCTCCATTGTCCTTGCATATTTTCGGAAAGCAAGAGACTTTTTATTCACATGATACTAGAGCTAAGGAGATACTAATAAATATGTAAATAAATTTACAGGCAATCTGATTCTGAAAGAAAGGAGATCAATTAGAAGAATTCTTTCCTATATGAATAGAATTTAGTAAAATATTGATTAATAAAGGGAAGCAACTTTTAAGATAATTCATCTTCAACAACTCTTAATTTATGTATTTATTCCTCAATAAAGGTTGTCTAAAATCTTTGGAATCCTTGTCTTTTCGATGTGATTATTAATTCTTGAGGCTTCTGATTACCTACCAAATATTTTTCAGGTATTTCTAATTAGTATCTTATTCTAGCATGAGTATAAACAATTTCTTTGCATTTGAATATTTTTCTCCATTTTTCAAGTTCTTAATCAAGCTATTCAGTAATTTCAGTTAACTTATCAAAAGTCTGATCGTATTCTGGACTTAATCCTTTTACTGGTTTTGGTTCATCGCCATCAATTATGAGACATTTTTCTAATTCCTCAAGTGATTATTTCAAAATACTAGTTATTTACTTATAATTTAAAATTTCTTTTAATTTTTTAGATTTAAAACTTTTGATATCTTATTCGAATATCTGAAAAGACTCAGAAGCTTATTTAATATTATTTATAACAGTCTTAATTTCTTTTAATTTAATTTTCCCTTAACTTTCACCTCCAGTAATAGGAACAGCCTTCAGTTTGTGAGAATGTATAGTATTGAAACACTTAATTATGGCACGTTCTAAGTCTGGTAATGATTTTATTCTTTTTTGAAATTCAAAACATTTTTCTTTTATATCGCAAAGTTCTTTAATGCAAGCTTATCTCTCAATAATTAGTTAATGATTTTATAATGGACTTTGCACCCATTTGGTTAGGAGTCTTTTACCTGCAGGAGTTACACATCGATCCAAATAAGTAAATAAACTACCTTAAGTGGTGAGTTTGGTTTAAAGATTAACATTAAATATTTCTAAACTTTCTAAAGCTTATGAATCTAAATAAAGATTATTTTTATGTATAAAGTTAGAATCAAGTAATTAGAACTTGCCTCTTCTATATACTGATTCACTAATAATTAGTTACCTGAGATAACATAACAAAATGTATAGAGATTAAATAGAATAATAATAAGAGTAAAAGGTTGATTCATCATCCTCCTTATTTGATAGATTTTTTTCATAATTAAACTATTTCTCCAATTCTATTAATAGACTAGGATAATCTTCACTCAGTTTATAATTTTAAGGGACTTTCTCTTCTTTAACTTTTTATTTAGATTCACTGTACAATCCTTTATTAATGTCGATATCAAACTTTTGTTCAGTTTCATCCTTAGCAGTAGGCACAACAATACCATCAAACAAGTCGGAAACATTTTTGTTTTATGTTTTGGTTGTTTCCATATATTCAATTTTAAATTATTCAAATATGAACTCGCATTCTCGAAAATCTTTTTTGGAAATGATAATAGTGGGATTGCAAATATTTCTGTGAATAGAAATAAATAGTAATACTTGAATAATTTCTCAATCTAAGGTGGAGTTCTACATAAGATAACTTCAACAGGTTTAGCATTGTATATTACAGATCTGAGATGATTCGATTGAGCATCATCAAAGAATTAATCAAATGTGAATTAGTTAGTTGTACAATCAACCATGGATACGCCATAAACATATTTATGATCTTTTAAATTAACAGGTGCATTTTAACAGACAAGTACTAATAGATTACGTTATTCATAAGTTTCAGTATCAGCTAAATCTTGCAAAGTTCCTCTACTTATCATTTATGTTATTTCTCTTCTAACAACTTCTCCATCTTCTTTATTAGCTATATCAGCTTTTTCCAACTATTCAATCATTATTACTTTGTGTCCTTTTTCTAATAAGGCTCTCTAATATAGAGGTAACTGATTATCATATACTGTTACACATGGTCTATCTTTTCCCCAGAAACCTAAATAGCGATTAAACATTTTAGCAATTAAAATGGCATCATTATATAATACAGCTATCCATCTACCGCATCTAAAGAATACAATAGAATCTAAATAATTTTTCTTAGCATTCCAATATTATCTAAACATCGGTGGTAAATTTTGATATTAATCATTTGGAATCTCTATAGTCGAAGGATTATAATCCACTTCATTCGGTCTTCTTCCTTCTAAATCTCGAATGTGTTCAGGTTGCATGAATATTGGCAAAGATTATTCAGCTAATTTATAGAATTCTTCATCATTTCTTGTTTGTTATTGTTCTTCCTATTGGCATTGTTGTTATAATTATTATTTTTTCTCTTACTATTCAGCCTTTTTAGGTTGCCTCTTTTATTATTTCCCTCCTTATGATTTCACTTATGATTATCTCTTTTTCTTCTGCTTTTCATCTTCTGAACTTGATTATTGTTCTGAAGATGATGATTCCTTCTATTGTACTTGAGGAATATATTCATCATCTTCATCACTTTCATCTTTCTTCAAACGACGACTTGATCTTTTTCTTTTATTAGATGTCTTCTTAGATTGCTTTTTCTATATTACGAATAAATCATCATCATCATCCTCCGCTTTTCTTCTCATTATTAAATTCCTACTATAATTTCTTTTTAATTTAAATTTTTATTTTTTTTCTCCTTACTTCATATCATCAGATAACAATATAAAACCTATTGTCGTTGTTCCATAAACTACAATCAATATTCGTAGATTGGAAATTGAATAAATTAATTAGAGTGATAACTTAGAAGCCTCCTCTGAAAAAATTTCAGAATAGAGGTCAGATGATCCTTTTTTAATTTTGTTACCTCTTATTTGCCCTTAACCAGTAATTCTGAGGATACTTCATTAGATCTCACCTAGGTTCTGTCCTAATTTAATGAAAATATTTCAATCATTTAACCACCATCACATCATTTATTTGATTTTCATTAGCAATTATAAATTTAAGAAAACCAAATAATGAATTGGCTGAAACTCTCAAATAATTACCAGATTCAAAACTCTTTTCTTGCATTCATGATGTCGAAAATAAAAACTATCTTTCTCAAAATATAGACCTCTAATACATGCTTTCTGTTGATTTTCAAGAAGAATTACGAACTGCATAAAAACTTAGGATTGTATGATATTAAAATAAATATATATTTTAAAAAACTATTAATTTATAATTTATCTTATTAAATTTTATTACTTTCTATTTTTCGAAACTCACTTATATCTTTACTTCTTAAATTTTAATCTCAAAATTGATTTATTCTGTTTGAATCTTTTGACTCAACTCTTAAGATTAACCATTCGACTTTTTCAATTATTTATGACATAGCTTAATCGAAGAATATTTAATTCATAAATTTTTTCTATTCATTAAACATGTATAGTAATATGGTTTATTAGGATAGCATAAAAAAATATTTTACTAAACAGTTATCACATTTTGTAACATAATTGTGAATTTAGTCAAAAAATTAAATTGCTTGAGATTTGTATTCAGATTTTGCTTAAATCTCGCATTTCTCTTGAAATAGTTTTATTCTTTTCTATTTTAATTGATGAAATTTGGAGAATCTCATTATTTTAAAATAGAGATTTATTAAAAAACTTAATAAATTAATATATTGAAACATAAATATCAAAACTAATAAAAGTGTGGGTTTAATCTCAAATTTCCGTCAAAGAATTTGATCTTAATCTTGATATTGTATTTTTCTAATTTTGATTTTGAATCTCACTTTTAATCCTTTGCCGACTATGAGTTGTACTGCAAGATGGCATTCTTTTAAGAGGACTGATACAAGTTGAATTTCGAGGTGATTCTTAATCTAAAAGTATAAAAACCATCTATAAACCTTTCAGCAATTCCATTATACGATGCTACAACAAAAACTGAGTGTCACAATTAGAAATAGAAGCTTTCAGCACAAAATCATTTTGTATCAACATATCTTATTTGAGTAAGTTTAGTTACCTTTGATCATACCTTTTTGTTCATAGGAAATCAAATTCTTCTGATATAATGAATACAAAGCATATAAAACAGCGCTCTCAATTGTCATTTTATTAATTAATTATTATATATATATATAAAACTCAGACCTAGTCTGTGTATTTATTATAACTTAAAAATATTACATAATTATATTTATATAGATATAAATGGAAGCATTTCTTAATTGTCAAATTGGATTCTCAACTTAAAAATACTATTTTATCCTTCACGATTCGGTTCTTCTATATTGTAAAAAGAAGGGAAATCGTGTTATTGGATAAATACATTTATCAATTGCTAAAGTTGAAAAGAGAGAATGCTAAATCAATATTACTACAGGGATTGAGAAAATAATTTTATTATTTGAAAATAACTTAGAGAAAGATGTTTGGTTTGATTGCATCTAAAAGTAAAATCAGAAATTACATATTGAAGATGAATTAGAAAAAGTAAGATCATTACAATATCAATTCGAAAGCACTCTAAAATTTGTGAATAAAACAATAGAACAAAATCCAAATCTAAATTCATATTCTGAAAGGTTGTAATCATATGGATCTATTTTCATAGGTATACATTTTTTTATATATTAATATTTAGATAAATTGAGTGAAATAGTTGATCTCCTCTATCAATCAGCTTAACCAGAATTTCAAAGTTGCCAATCTATAAATGCTATTCATACTCAGAGTTTGAAACCGGCGCCAATGATTAAAAGGTCTTAAAAGGTGAAGCAATAACAATATAATATTTGGGGTAGTTTTAAAAATCATATTCTAAATAACAATATCTATTAAATGAAGTTACCAAGTATATTTATATCTATAAAAAAGTCTATCTGCATTCACCGATAACTATGTTATAATAGGTGGCTACGTAGATGAAATACATTTCTATTTTGGAAAGAGCAAGTTAAATTAGAGATCCTGAATTTAAAATTGCATTAATATTTGGATTTCTAATATCACAATATTCTGCTATTCCTAAATTATTACCACTTCCTTCAAAGATTAATGAGACTTTTGAAATAGTTGAAAATTATAAGTATTTATCCTAATAAATCAATGAAAATACTATAGCCTTTTATGCTACATCTCCTAATATTGATTACAATGGATAAGTTTAATACAAATTTTCATTTGACAATTTGATCTTGGAAATTAATTTAACTAAATAATTATTCATTTCATTTAAGAAAAATCTAGATGCTTATAAAATAATTTCACAAAATCATATTATTTCCATCAAAAATTTAGTAACTCAAAAACCAGAAATAATTATTGATGGAACTTTTATCATTGAATTCAAAGGAATCAAATATGAAATTGAAATAAGATCTAATTCAATTAAAGCTGTAGTTGGATAATTCTCTATCACTGGAACCACTGATAAAGTATTAATAAATTGTAAAAAGATATAAAGCTAATTGCTAATAATTTCTATAATGAAGAATTGATTTTATTTTAAAAAGATGAGAAAGAATTTGAATTTAATAAACATAATCCTTTGTTGCCTCCATCAGATAGTAGATTTCGATCAGATTTAATTTCTATGCTCGAAGGTATTTTAAATAATTAAAGAAGGAAACTATTACGAAGCTTAACAAGAAAAAGATACAATGCTTTTTGAAGGAGAGTTTTCATAATAATGGTTCAGCCCAGTGCAAGTAGATTAAATGATGTAATACATAAATAGATTATATTTAGAAATCCAAACTAAAAGACATATGAATATAAAGGAGGATACTTTACTTAACCAATTCAATGAATAATATTTTATTAATATATATTTATGAAATTTAGAATAATTAAGCAATATACTTATCAGCATAAAAGCAATAATACTTATTATTATCAAGACTAAAGACAAGGATAATAAAATAATCTTGAATAAAATGGACCAAGGTAGAATGGGATTTTAGAATATAATAATGTGGATCAATTTATTCGATTCGAAGATAATGATGAAAATTAAGATCGTAACCAAAACGAAATCAAATATTAACCAAATTAAAAAAATTTAATTAATGAAAATTAACAAAACTAATATGGTAATAACAATTATGGTTATTCCAATATTCCACAAAAAAATGTAATGGTAGTTTAGAACAAAATCCCTACTTATAATACTATTGGACCCCGTAAAGTTGTTATTAATGTTGTGTAGTCCGGTAACATTAGTCCAAAAGTACCCAATTTGAATTTGCCATTCTGGGGTCTATGTTTGATTATCTTAGGATTAGGAATTGCTATATTTTCAACTTAAGGAGATCTTACTGCTATTGTAGTCTTAGAAGTTATTATGTAAAATTTTATTCTATTTCATAAGTAACCTACTTAATTTAGGTTCTGCCTATTATTACTATACTAAAACAATTCTATAAATTTTTACATAAATAAAACCTTTTAGAATTTTATTTTGTATAATTTTGCTAGAATTATTTTTTGCTTTTATATCAATTTTGATAAGTTGGATAAATCATTATGATTATGCATTATAGTTAGTGAGCATCATATTTTTGGTTATTTTTGAACTTTTTTTCTATAAATTAAAAAGAGATTTTAGAAAAAAAAACAATTAGTACAATTATTAATGATATTTTTTGTTTCTTATCAGATATCAAAAATAACATTTTGATTAATATGAAAAAATGAATAATTTAATTAGCTACTTTCTTTATCTAATTAATGATTTAAATATATAATTTATTCTAAGATTTTTCTTTTTACTACGTATATTTCTTATAATTATTTAACAAAATATCAATAAATCAGCCCTCTACATTAAAGTAACCTAAGTCGTTTTTAATCATACAGATAAAGTTTATTTTCTGTTATAAATAAAAAATGAGACCAGTTTAAATTACAATTCAATTATAAGTTTATTGAACCATTTAATTAGTTAAGATTAAATAAAATAATTATTCTAAATTAACTTTAATTTTTTATTAATCCCATTTGTTGTCGACAAAAATATGATAGAAAAAAGCACTTCAATTTTGTGCATTATTTAATTAATTCATCGATTAACTAAATACTACAATATATATAGAGATAAATTTATCGAAAATCAAAATAATAACAAATATCAATCCAGAGTTTTTTCTGATAGGCAGTATACTATGTTGGAAATGAATATCAATTTTTAATGCAAATAATTTTATACTGTGATTTTGCAACCTTTCATTCTAATATGAAACCATTATGCTCGACTTTTATGTGTTTTACTATAATGATTCCTGATGACTTTTTTGAAATTCGCACAATAATTTTTACGTAATTGTCAAATTTAATTCAATTATTACCATTCTTTTATAAGAATAAGAATCAAGTAATTGATTTGATTAATTACAAAAATTGCAATAATTAATTTAGAAATTTGAAATGATTAACTTTGACTTTTTAAGTATGAAAACAGTGTATTAATTTATCAATATCATAATTGCAAATTTAAAAAGTCCAAAAGTCAAGCCATTTATTAAAAATGTAAATTTATTTTTAATTCTATAAATTTGAAAATAATAATATGATTAAATATCATTTGATCACATAATGACAAATGGCTTAAAAAGATCATCTAATTTTTTATGTTATACAAAAAAGTAAAGAAAAAAATATTTTGGATTGTTGGGTGAATTTCTGATTTCACTTTTAATATGTCTTAAAATTAAAATTCTTGAGAAAATCATAATAGGATCTACTAATATATAAAATGAAAAGATTGAGGCGACTAAAACGAGGGATATTTCGAAATTAATTTAATTATGGTCTCCATGACTATTAATAAACTTTTGATAATTACTATTGCTTCAATTAAAATATGAATTCAAGATAGCTAATGAAATGTAAAAGTAAAAATATTATGATAATTGAAACAGTCCATTTTCCACCAAATCTGTAAATTGATTAAATTAATTTGAGAATCATTCGAATTAATAAGAAGGAACAACAATTTATCAGTAATATTGAAAAAGCTGTAATTTAATTTAGCTAAATTGTTTCCGAAAATGCAATTGGTATAAACAAACTTATTTTAATTGAGAATTACAAAAACCGATAGCTTCTAGTTAATGCAGGGTGATCCATATAAAACAAGGATAAAATTTCGTGAATATACTAGATATTAGTAATGAAAATTACCTTAAATGACTTTTTGAATAAAATAAAATTTCCTGGATATATTTCTAAAAGTTTAACTTATCTTGATTTAATTGATTCATCTTCACTACGCTCTGTATCTAATCTAGTATCTATTTTATCTTCTTTTGCCTTTTATTCCAAAGAAAACAATTGAAAATATAGAAAGCAAGAGAAACAAACAAAAATGGCATGAAATAATAAAATTGGGGATTCACTTAATTTTAATTCTGAAATACCAACTCCTTCATCTTCATTAGTAGCTATAAGTGAATTATTTTATTAAGTGAATATATTGTTTTGATATTTAATCAAAAAGGTACTTCCTAACTATTAACAAAAACAGGAGATTAGTACTGTTTTATTATCAATTTCTTCATTTATAAGATCACATTTATATAGTTACCCACTAACATCAATACCAACACATTAATAATAGTAGAGAGATTATTGAGGAGCTTTCACTCGGCAGTATTAATAATTTAGCATGTCAATTAAATATTTTTTGTGCGCTAATTAATAATCATTATAGTTATTATTGTAAAGATGATTCCTTAATATAGTTTTTTTTAAAATTCTATTATCTATTTCTAGATTGGTAATCTTAAAGAAAAGTTGTAATTATGTTAATATTTATTAAGATAGGTTCAAATGATTGTAATTAATATCAATTTCCTCTATTTGTACAAAATCAATCAATCCATCTAAAATATCTTTACTAATATTAAATTGAATATTAAAATGATCCTTAGTAGTTTTTGATAATTACCATTTCATCATTTTCCCATCAATAATTAATTATTATCCATTCACTTTAGCTAAATTGCTAACTATTTTTGAAATTGATTGAATAAGATTGAGTAATTCTTCACATAGTTTTATTATGTATTCTTAATCTGAATCTGAAAAGATTGAAACATTTGGAATTTTATTAAAAGTTTCATCAATCAAGAGTAATAGAACTGATAAAGAATTCAAAACTGCTTCTTTTTTTTAAAATAGTTTTTCATCCAAGAATAGTTAATGTTAACTTATTTATTCATCCAAATTAGCATATTGTAAAATTAATCCTTTGGCTACTGCTTTTAATTGCTTTAGTTCTACTTACAAAGTTTTTGAAGTCACAGTTTTTGAGTTATTTAAAGTTGAATTGATTAAAGTTGAATTTTGAAAATAAAATAATTTAGTTGAATTTTCAAAACAATTATTTAAAGAACCATCATCCAATAATCGCTTTTAAGAGTTTATTTTAACTTAATTCTAAATTAATCTCATATATAATTTAATTGTTTAATGAATTAATAATTGATCATTAATATCATCTGTTTCTTAATTTGTTTTGAGGTTTGAATATACTTATTGTTATAATAAAATGCAAGAATCTTGATCTTAATTATTCAATGTAATTTCAAATAATAAAGAAATTTATTATTTTAATTTATAATTAGTTATATTTATATCTGAACAATTTAGTAAAGTTTTTATTATTATTAATTTTTCTACGATATTTTAATATGATCCTTTTGAATCCAAAGCTTATATTAACAGAATACTATCAGCAAAAGGAAATATCTCTTCAAAAACATTTGAACTTTAAAAATAATTCAAGATTAATGAATAATCTGATGTTCTATTAGAAAATTCCAAGTAATCTTAGTTTTAAATAAAATACCTCATTTAGTACGAGTATGGAGCAGTTTCTGAGAAATCACAAATTGTTATTATTTTAAGAGGCTACAACGCTTCAATACTTTGTTAACTTAAACTTACTACACAATTAGGAGGTTAATTTACAACCACTTAGAGGTCATATTGGCTAGGCACAATCTCATTTGTAAATTAAGCCAAAAATTTTAGATTGATTCGTTTTCCCTTATTGAATTCTTAAAAGTAATCAAACATTCGAAATTGGTAAGTAAAATATTCCGATTATAATATGGATATTAGATTAAAATTATATATAATTGCTATTTGATAATTTAAAAGGTGTTTCCTGTCTTCAAATGGAATATTAATAGCGAATTTTAAATTTTCATAATTATTGACTGGTCTGATTGAATAATATTAATTATAAGATACATTGAGTAAGTTAAAATCATTATCAAGAAATACAATAGTTTATTTAATTGAATTAGAGTATTTCTTTTTTGAAGCAACTACTTACCAACTTTATATAGAGAATGGCTTTACTGATAATTTTGGTAGAATTTAAATATATTAAGTGTGATTAATTTTGATTATTTTGTTATTTAAATCTACACAATATGTATTTTTGGTCAAATCAATGCATTAAACATCAATTGAAATGCCAGAATCTTCATTCCAATCAAATTAAGTGTCTAAATCTTTACATGAAATTTATAAAATAGTTTCCTTTCTATAATTTTAAATTGGTTTTGTTCCATTAAATTAACAAATAATACCTCCTGGAGTGATTTCAATAGTAATATTACTTGTAATTGAGAAATTCCTCAAAGCATCAATTGTGGTTTATTGGAATGTGTATGCAGTTCTAGGTGACAAAGTATAATTGTTAATCGTAACATTAAAGAAATCTTATCGAGTATTCTCTGAATGACTGACTCTTGATGGTCTTGAATTAGAATCATTTCGATAAACTTCAATTATAGACGCTTAATATTCAACTTTATCTACTTAAGTATTTGCAGATTCTGAACAATCCTTCTTTTTGATTTAAAATCCTACAACTATTGTTTCAAAAGTAAAATATTATAATTTCAAGTTCCAAAGAATTGTTGGGAATTACCCAGAATGAGTTGATAATTTAATTATTTAAGTGGTTTTTTAACCTACAAAATTTTAGAATTCTATAATTAATGTAATATTGGATTATTTTGGTAGAGTTTTAAATGGGATATTTAACTCTAACACTTATAAACTTGTTTATTAAGCAACAAAGTTATCTAGATTGCCATGTCCGTTTAATCCTTCTACTGTAAATGTCCATTTTACACCTTTAAATCCTCTTAGACCATCATTCATCTTTTACTTTATGGGTATAGTGTTATCATCACAAGGATTTAAATAATAAGTTGGTATTTCATAAATTATTAATGGAGACACAGGATTTATAGGATTTTTTACTTAAGTAAATATAAATATTCTTAAATTTGATTCACAGTTAAGATGACCAAAAGAGTCACTTTTTAATAAGATTTTATCTCCTGTAATAATAGTAACTCTTTGACCAATCTCTAAAATTAGCCTTGTATCATCATTTGGATCAATATTACAAATAGGATTTTGGCCAAGCAATTGAAATGTATTTTCATCTAGTATTTTTAAACAAATATTTTCTGAAAATTAAGAAGTAAAGAACTTAGGATTTAAGGGAAAGTCAAACTCGATATAAATGGAAAGCAAATCATCAGAGAATCTTATTTTTAGCACAGCTACTTCACATGCTTTATAAATTTTAAATTAATTTCATACTTGAACACCAAGGAGTATCAGGATGAGCTATAGAATCTGGAGGTTGGTCACAAGACATTTCAGAAGATAGAATTCTATTTCCGTTACATATTAAACAACCATCCAAATTACATGCTTGGCATAATTCATCACAACCCTTGCATTATTCATTTACAAGATCATCATAGAATCCCTATGGACAAGTACAGATAGGAATATTAATGCGATCTCCTTTACATTTTAAACAATTCTTAGATGAATCTTTGCAGGTTAGACACTAAAATTCGCATTCTTAAATATAAATAATCAAAAATTACAAACACAAAGAGGTTGTCCTCCCTCAAAATATCCATCTTAACAAAGACATTATTTTGTTGATCTCCCTTCCTTACATAATAAACAATTTGATGAAATATTTTCACAAGTTAAACATTAATTATCACAAGCTAAAATTATATAATATTTCATTACGATCACAATTTTAATTTGAATTTTCAAAATATCCAATCGCGCAATTACAATTAGGAGGTTAATCTCTAAGATTGCTTGAACATTTCTAACAATTAGTTGAAGAATCAGAGCAGACTTTGCAACGCTAGTTACATTTTTAGCATTCAGCTTAATTGCCATCATCATAATATCCATCTTTACAAATGCAATTTTTAGATATTGAGTGTCTATTCGTATTTAGAGAAGTAGAACAACTTATACAATTTTCTTTTGATTAGTAACAGGTTTAACATTTTAAATTGCATTCTATCTATAAATAAAATTTATACTTTAACAATTTTCATTTATATCTTAATAGAAACCAGATTAACAAGGACATTTATTAACTGCAGATTAATCAATTCTTTTTTAATTGATATCACAACTTGTACAATAATTCCTTTAACCTTGACAAGTCAGACATTCATTAGAACATTCTATAAACTTTATTATTTAACTTTACTTTCACATATCAAAGAACCATTATCATAATATCCATTTTGACAGATACATAAATTAACATTTAATTATCTAAAATGTTATAAATCATAACATGATAAACATGTCGTAGAATTTATTATACAAGTCTTACATAATTTATTGCATAACTAACACATCTCAACGCCAATATCATAATATCCATCTTAACATTGACAATTATTTAGATTATTTAAGATTCTATAATAAATTGCCTCACATGAAAGACATTTGTTTGATTTATTAATACATGTTTTACAAGTTATATCGCATACTAATCAAAGATATTTATTAATTAATACATGAACACTACTTGGCATTTGATTCATAATATCCATCTTTACATGGACATTTAAAGTTTTCTGGATCGTAGTATCGAGTTAGTAAATCGCACTCTAAGCATTGAGATACACTTTTACATTCTTTACAAGATTAATTACATGCTATTTAATTATAAGATAACAATACCTTCACATTTTAATGTTGACGAATTAAAATAGAAACCATTTGAACAAATGCATCTATTCTGAATATCTAAATTTAAATTTTATTTAGAATCACAAGAAAGACAATATGTAGCAGAAATTTTACAAGTTAGACAAGACAAATCACATTATTTACATTTTTAAGTGATTGTTTCTTCATAATAACCATCTTGACAAATGCATTCATTTCCTGTTTTAATTATTCTATTATTGTTTGCTGAGCATGATGTACAATTGTTTTCTTCATTAATACAAGTGAAGCACTTTTGGTTGCAAAATTAACACTTTTTTTCATTTTCATTCTCAAATGTTCCATCAATACATTAGCATTTATTATTAAGCAATACTCTTAAAGTTTAACATGATGTACAATTTGAGATCGAATTTTAGCAAGTTAAGCAATTTCTATCACATTATTAACATATTCCATTTATTTCTGTTGTTCCAGGCTTACAAATACAAGTCCGAGAAGCCTTATCTAGTATTCTTTATAAACTAGAATCGCACTCTGTACAATTTTTATAATTAACTATGCAATTTAAACAATTTGGATCACATTTAATACATTTCTCCTCATTATTATCAAAATAGCCTGTATCACATTAACAATTGTTTCCTTCTAAATGCTTGGTCAATCTACAAGAAGTGCAAAAGTAAGCTTCATTTTAACAAGTCAAACATTGAATTTAACAAGCTTTACAATTAGTTGAGACTCCATCATCGTAATATCCAGACAAGCATTGACATATTCCTGAGTTAAAAACCCTAAATGAAATTAATTTATCCTAACAAGATTTGCATTATTAAGATCCAAAAGCGCTACAAGTAAGACAGGAATAATGACATAATTAGCATATCTCCACTCCAGAATCATAGTAAGAATCTAAACAATTACAAGTAAATAACGATGTAATAAATCGCCTATTTGAAATTAATGAACATGCTTCACATTTTGTTGAAATAGAACTGCATTCAGAGCAAGAATAATGACATTCTTATATAATAAATTAAATATACTTTAACAAATTGAACTTGATCCATCATCATAATATCCTTTCTAGCATATGCATTATTAATCTATCAAGTTTCTAAAACTATTTTCATAACAAGTTAAACAGATAGTATCTATTCCTACACAAGTTTCGCATCTATAACTGCATTCTTAAACAATTTAACTAAAATTAATACATAAACATTTTGGTTTGCCATTATCATAGTAATGAGAATCACATACGCAACTTGTATTTTATAATATTCTCTTTTCAGTATCCAAACATGATATGCATTTCTTAGCTGAAGATCCATTACAACTTAAACACGAGTAATGGCAATCTAAATAGCATTAATTAATACTTTCACATTCAATTTTACCTTAAACTTAATAACTGCTGATAGAAGCTCCATTTAATTTAGTTTAACATACACAAGAATTTCCTTATAAGTATCTATCTTCTCTACAGGAAATGCAATTCTAAGCAGAAATCGCACAACTTAAGCAGTAATTACTACATGCTAATGATTATTTTTAAGAATACCTTAGCATTCAGTTTGCCCAGCATCGTAATACTTATTCATACATAAACACTTTCCTGTAGAATCTAATTACCTCATAGTATGAACGTTACACGATATGCATTGATTTTCTTTAGTTCCTATGCATTTTAAGCAAGTATGGTGACAAACTATGATGAAACTATTTATTACTGATGCAAAAAGGGTTTTCAGGTTGATCATATAATTTAGCAGGACAAGAACAAGAATTATCTGTACCAAGTTCTCTATAACTAAGACTAGGACATGACGTGCAATTGTCTGTTGTTCCACTACAATTAGCACAGCGATATGAACATTCTTATATTATTTTACTATTTACTATAACACATAGGATCACCCATTTGTTTATCTACATATGTATCTATGCATGAACACTTATTAGATTTAATTTCTCTATGGTTACTCCATGAACAAGTTATACAATTATCTTCATTTGGACCAAAACAGGTCATGCAAGTGTAGTAACACGCTATCTTTTTTAATATTTTCATTACGAGAACATTCTAATGAACCAACATCGTAATATCCATAAGGACATATGCATTTAAACATAACAAGTTATCTAAAAGCAAGATCACAAGTTAAACAGTTATTATCCTAAATACCATTACATGTTTTGCAAGTGGAATGACATTATAAACACTCTAATTAAATATCATCACTAAAATAATGAGGATCCTTGCATATGCATTTAAATGTTATTCCAATTCTATCAGGCTCTCTAGTTGATGGACAACTTGTGCATTTATCTTCAGCATCGATATCACAATCCGAACAGGAATGATGACAAGCATCTAGCAATAATGATACAATGATTTACATAAGCAATTCATATCATTAGTTCCAGAATCAATATAGTTTTTATTACATAGACATTGATTATCAGAAGTTAAATGACGGTTGGATAAGGGAGAACATGAAGTGCAATCTGTTCCTAAAGAACCTTTACAATTTTCACAAGTATAATGACATTCTAAAATAGGATAATGTTTGTACAAACACAAACTTCAGACAAGGCATCTTCACCATACCCTGCTTTACAAACGCAATTAAGATTTTCAGAAACTACTCTATTCTATCCTGATATACACATTGTACAATATTGGTTGGATGTATTATCAAATGGTTAATAACATTTTTCGCATTTTGGATGACAAGCTATCATGCAATTAGTCATAAAAATACGTAGACATAGAGTACTACCCTCATTTTGTTTAAATTCAATGGTTCTAATATCGCAAATACATTTTCCAGCCACCAATTACTTATGGTATATATCTATGTCTCCACAATCAATGCAATTGTCTATAGATGGCCCATCACATTAATAACATGATTGATAACATTCTAATTTTATAAATAATTGATTAATTACATTTGCAAATTTTATCATAAACTCCAGTATAATAAGATCCTTAGGAACAAGCTAATGATTAATATTGAGTTTAATTATACATAGACATTCAGATCCACTACCGCCTGTGCATTCATCACAATTGTCTACACAAGCTGCATAAAAAAGAACAAAATCTCTTAAACCAAAAGACTCATTTTCAAAATTTTCGTTAAGTGTAGCTTAAAAATTAATATTAACTTATTTTTATGAGTGATCTATATCTTAATCCACTCGAACAAATGCAGTTTTTTGCGAACTAGATTAACTACCACAAATCTTTTAAGGGTAACCTTCATTAGCTTAAAAAGCTCTCTCCCAAATTATTACATCATCTAATCTTAATTAAGCTACTTCTTTATCCCATGAATCGATTTTTGCAAATAAAAACTAGATCTTCAATTTATAATGAGGTGGAATTTTAATAAATAATTTACTGATTACCGTCTTTCTTCCTGTCTTACTATATCCTCCAAATAAAGCGACAGCTTTTGAATATTTCTTGATTTTACCTCCGCATTATGTTGGATCTGGAATGCCAGAAATTACATTCCAACCATCATCCTGAATTTCATTTATCCATTTCCAACTTTAATACATAATCTTCCAAACTTAACAAGTTAATAATTCATCATTTAGTTAACATACTAAACATCCAGTTGGACACCTTTCAACAGATAACACAAAGTCCCTAAACCCCCATGATTCCTTTATAAATTATTTTGCGTTTTACATTATTAGGTAGCTCATCTAAATTACTTGTAAACACAACCACAGCTGTAGGACCACTATGTTTAATATTTAAGTCCAAATTCAAAAACTAATCTTTCCAATAACCTCCACAAATTTATATTCCATTATAATTTTCTAATTTTTAGTGCCATGCCATTTGATAATCCACAAATATATAGCCATATTCATTCGACCATGAATCAATTCTAGAGTTTCTTTTAAGCATTACCTCCAAAATTACGCCTTCAAATTTATTTATGCATGTGGAGGAAGTTCAAAAACCTTACTAACGCTTACGCCTATTGCAAATTCACCATACCCTCCAAACAATATTTTCCCACCACAATTTGTAAACTTTGGCTACGCTCCGGTCACCACCCAATCTAAATTTAATCCAGAGATTATACTATCTATATCTGAAAAGTTGTTCCCTTAAAACGAAGATGAGATCTCCTCCAAATCACTCGAAGCTTCTATTATACTACAAAAATAAAGAACGACTCTAAAGGCTAACCAATTCATTAATATTAATAACCAAATAAGCATATCAATTGTAGAATTTTAGATATGGAAATTGCTAGAGATAATTATTTAATTGAATAAAACAAACAAAAAATCAATCAATCAAACAGAAGTTTGTTGAATTTTTCATATTCTTAAAAGATATGATAACCTATGACACCTCAACATTAATTCATTATATATAAATTTATATTAGTTTTAATTAACAAGTTGTTGAATTTCAATAAAAACATAATAAATTAATTATACAAATTTTTTCACTTAAGAACATTTTTTGATATTGTATATCTCTTTGAATTTAGAGTCAAAAAAAAAATCTAGAAATCCAAATTTATATTTGTAGTCATTTTTAGATAATAAAGAAATTTTAAAGAATATTTGGCTATATTATTTAAATTATTAAATAATTAAATTCTTTGGCTATTAAAATTTTATGGTAATTTTTAGATAAGATTATTTAAATATATCACCATTCTCATTTTATTATATTTTAAACATAATTTATGAAACTAAATTCAATTTAGATTAAAATAAATTTAAATGAAAATATAAATTTTTTTCAATCAACACATTCTTAAGAAAGTATATGAAAATTGTTGTTATTGACTCCAAAAAATGTTAATCTATGATTTAGAGATAGATAATTAATTTGAACTATTGCAATATATCCATAACCTATTGCTTTTTCGATATGCATCTTATTATAAAATAAGATTAATCTAAAAAAATATATAACACTTGATTTGTTTAATTTCTACTTCGAAAATATTATTACAAGTTTAAGTTATATTTTTTTTGAAATTTGATAAAATTGGAATATAGCTTATGAAAAAGTTATTTTAATATTTATATTAAAAATTAATTTTAAATAATGGGTTAAAGTGATTAAACAATGACAAATGCTTAAACATTCATCAAAGCCTTTGCCTAATGTAATCTCGCGCTGCTAATGAAATAACTGACTAACTCTTCAAGGGCCTTTTACTCAACCCACACATAATTTAGTTCAGGTAATAAATTATTTTACATTATAATTCTACAATTTGCTTAAGCAAATGGCAGACGTATAAGAAAAATTTGTACTCCTGACAAATAGCCATTGATAAATTGAATAAAATACTAATTCAACACAAGAACCAAGCTCTTTCCCTATTATTTATGAAATAATATCACACTACTAAAAGATGGATATTCCTTCACTGAAGGGAGTTATACATCGCAATATTGCTGCCAAAAACCTTGATTCTGAGCTCCATCTTGCATAGCAATTGGACGATAAAAAATGAATAATAAAGTATTACACAGTTTGTGTGTTGCATATAAATGCTAAATCTTCATATTCAATAGTAGAAATAAAGAAAAAAGCACAAATGGTTACAGTGAAGGTAAATTAATTAAAATTTTTAAAAAAGGAAAAAGGTTTAATTATTTATTAGAGAAGTAGACAAATATTAGACCATGACATAATTAATAAGAAAATTATGCGAATCATAAAAATTCACTTACTAAATATTAAAAAGTATCACCATAGAATGATAAATAAAAATAAAGCTTACCTAATCTTACTAATTGATGAAGAAGTTAAAGGAAGAATATTCTGCGAATAATGCAGCTCTGGTCCTTATATTTCAGAACAATCATATAGGAGCCACATACATTTTAAACATGGAGGAATGACACCAACTAAAAACAAATTTCATAAAAACTTAGAGCTTTATAGTCCATATATCAATTCTATCAAATAAGATGAAAATTATATCAAAAATACAATAATTTGAATCCCGTTATGGTTTGAGAATTCCGTATTTTAAGTACAATTACAATCTAGAGCTGAATCTGAGTTCTATGAATTTAAAAAGGGTTCTTATTATAACAAGGGGCCTAAATTGGTCTTTGTTGAGGATTTCTGGATGACATTTGTTAAGAGGAAATAGTCTAACACCCAATTTATTATCAATATCAAATGTATGTTAGTTCTATAGATTTTTTAGAATTCTCCAATCACATTACCGTAGATAATCAATTGTTGATTTTCTTGCAATTATGATATAATAATGGAAATTTTGGACCAGAAATGGTTTTTATTAGTTTTGTATTGAGATAAGTTGTGAAAGTAGGAGTTAATCAGTATCAGATTGATCAAGGGATTTATAATTTATAATACCTTGATGTCTGGTTGATTGCTAGTTTCATCAGTATCTTAGAAATAAAATGCAGTAATGTCCTTACTGTACAGTTGATTATTTACTCCAGTCAAAATGCCACCAGAATTGGAGCTGCCATTTTGACGATGATAGTACTTATACTTGACTGAGATCTATAATGCCTAGTTTCTCACCTCCTATAGGCATATAAGATGCGCTTCTTATTGTTTGATTTCGTTGAAAGCTGAATGTTTTAAGGAACCTAACTATTATCTTAATTAATGGGTTTTTGTATTTGCCATCAATTTCAATTCCCATTAGTTTTTTAATTTTTGCGATATTTATTTTTGGAAGGTGTTTTTCCTTCATGCTTGTAATGAATATGACTTCTGTAGGA
>JPFM01000086.1:128748-220752 GCA_000733375.1 Paramecium sexaurelia | reverse complement strand
TAACTATTATGTATTGTAGTATAATTATCAAAATTTATAATAAATACATTAAAAATTTGAATAATTCGTATTTTATTATTATTTATCATAATTTATAAATAAATTAAAAATCTAACCAATTTCTTATTTAAACACTTTTTAATTTCATTATTATATGAAACAATAATAAAAGTTATCTTTCTTTAAATTTAATGTTGATATAATTACTAAATAAATTTATAATATTTTGTTCTCATTATTAAACATATAATAATTTAGATATTTCATATTTACAATTGTTGTTTTTTATAATATTTAAAATAATAGTAAAAGTTCTTTCTTTCTTATACTATAGTTTTTATATTATAATTAGTCCTCATAAATAGTAATATTCATTTATTAAAGTGACAACATTTTTTAAATTATTGTTTTTTTTAATTACTAAATAACATTTTACTATAATTATAATTATTCATTAATTTTATTTCTTAAAGAAATTCTTTTATTTTTAATTTTTTAAATCTTATCTTATCATTAGTTTTTAAAAGCAGGAATATTTGTTATTTTCAAAATTTGAAACTTGCTTTTTTCTCTTTTCAATTCATACACCTCTTTTGCAACTAAATGTTTTGAAGTAATGCAATATTTTATAGATTACCTAATGAAATACAACATTTCTTTATAAATAGTATTAAAATTAAGAATATTTATGATAATTTTTGTTTTTAAATGATGTACTTATTAAAATTTCTTGCACTCCTATTATATATATAATATTTAAAACTCAATTTAAGCTTCCGTAATTCCGTAAATATGTATGTTAATTTTTCTATAGTTTGATAACTATTTCTTTAAGGCTCATCTATTTCTACTTGATTGAATAGAGTACTCAAGATATAAATGATACCTTTCTAAAAGCATAGAAGTTGATCTTGTTTAGTTGAATTTGCTTATATGCTGTAGTTTTGTACAAGGTAAGAAAAATTTCTTTTTTAAGCTTAAGCTCGTGTAAATATAGACATGATTCAAATTTTGAATTTGAAAATAAATGTTAAAATTTAATTCAGTTATTACATGTAAGTATATCAAAAAGAATTATTTGAATAAATTTTATAAATCTATATATCTTATTATATAAAAATAGTCTTAAATTATTTTATTTAAAATAAAAATAATTATTCGAATTAAATATAAATGATGAATTAATTAATCATAAGAAACATTATTAACAGATTAAATTTCAAATAACTTAGTTTTTTTGTAAAAATAAAATAAATTTTCCTAATATAAAAGAAATTTATTGGATCAATCAAATAGTCTAATTTGAGAAAATCAAAATAAACTTAAGATATTTATTGGGAAGGAAAATATTAAATGTTATAAACCTCATTATCATAATTCTAAATTAAAATAATTGAAGTTATGGAAATTTTCATTGCAATGTCAAGAATAATTAAAAAAGAACTAAAATTTAATGTAATTAAATTTCAATAAGTTGTATATAAGCAATCTAATTCTAATCTAAAATTACTACAATGGCTATTTAAGGTTAGATTCTTAAAGAGATATTTATTATTTTTAATTTATTTATTTTCCCTTACTTTCAATTCTAATATCAAATAGCAAGGTGTGAATTTTGTTAAACTAAATGTGATTATAAAAATAAATTCTTATATAGAATGGGAATTTTTAGAAAAAAAAATTAATAGGGATTAATATCTGAAAGGGAAAGTAAAGATTATTAAAATCATATTTTAATTGCTGGCTTGTAAGTGAAATACAATTACCATAAAGATTAAAGATAATCATAATTGAAACCTTTTGATTGAAATTAATTTCATTAAGAAGGGAAATCACACATTATTAAATTATGCTGATTCTAATTTTAATTAGTTAAGGAAAGATTTGATTATTTTTTAATATTTTTTAAAAGCTAAAGAAGTTTTGCTAAAAAGTGCATTAATTTAGCCTTTGAGAAAGGTGTTTCTAATATTTAATTAAGCTCAAGGTTGAATAGTCATTTTTAAGCATTAGCAATTAATCCTATCAGAAGCATTTTATAATCGTGGTGCACTTATAAATGAGGATTAAAAGTGCATGTTTTATGCTTTTACGATGTTTCATAGGAGATTGCATCAAAGATATAAGCTTTCTAGCTTAAAATCTGCTAGTTATCAATAAATGTATTCAATCTTCAACATATAAGGATAATAATTTTTGAAATTGGATTTTTCCTCCAACTAAGAATTATACTAAACCAATTAAGATTTTGTTGATTCAAAGTTTTAGATCATTTACTTTTAGATCAATTTTGATGAAAATGAACGAATTTAGTGAAATAAGAATCATTTCAATATTGATCAATATGGTGAATCTAAAGCCTAAAAGAATCAATTAAATCTTAATTAGCTTAGTATAATTAATAAAATTATTTCATAATTATTGCCTTAACCAATTTCTTTTGCAATCACAGAAATAGTATTTTGATTCATAATTTTTGTGTTTTGTTAATAATATAATTATTTAAAAAAAAGTGTTATGAATAAAATTCTTCAAATAAAAAAATATCTATCAAAAACATAATAATAGAAATTTTTACATTACAAGAATAAGAACATCATATTTTCACATCATTGTTGTTATTGATATTATAATATATATAGATATTAATTCATTTTTACATTATGATTATCATGTTATTAAAAGTGGATTAAATAGGTTAATTGAGTAAATTGCGTTCAACTATGATCTGCTTAATTTTTGAAAAGAATTAAATTCCGTTTCTAATTAAAGGACCTAAAAGCCCAATTGTTAGGCAACCTATTTAAGCAAATGCAATAGTTGTTTATTATTCTTAATTTAAGATTTTATTAAAGTCTGAACAATAAACAAGACTTAACAAAGTAAATATCATTACAGGAGCTTCCATCCATACTATCATTAATAAATCCAGACTAGAACATATTAGGCCTGCAAGACAAATCAATACTAAATAACAAAATAAAATAAAAGTAAGTAGAATACATTGGTATGTAGAATGGTTCTACAATTCAATCAATACGAAAAGAAAAAATAATTTCTTAAATAGCACAATTCCTTCATGTTATTAGATTTTTAAATCTTATAATAGAATTGTCCTTTTATTAAATTGTTTAAAGTGAGATATTATAATTGCAAAAATTAATCCTAAGTATAAGAGGCATATTAGATATGAAAACATTGATCTGTATCCGAAATGATCTTAAGATGATATATACATCAAAACTTTAAAGATTAGATCCCAACTGTTGGCATAAAACAATTAAATAAGTCCTTTTTTTGTAAAAATATTGACCAAATCTAAAACTTTCATATTCAGGAGGTAAAATTTAATTGCGATATATTCAATAATTTTCGAATTGCTTAGTCTAATATAATAAATATGTTTCCTTGTATAACAATAATTATTAAAGAACTATTGATAACATAAAAGAAATATATAGAGTATAACGAAAATTGATGCTTGAGTCACTTATCCATAAATATTAGTCAATAAATCTGCATTGAGTTCATATTCTTAAAGCTTTCCGAAACTATCAATATGTTGTTATCCAAGAAGATTATCAAATAAATCAATAATGTTTAATTATATTAAAACTGGTTGAACAGTTACAAAATCAGACGATTAGAAATATATTTAAAGATTTTAAGGAAATTTTACATTTATGAATCTTAAATAAGATTAAAATTATAGAGTATCGAAAATCTCTAGACTTTAGGAGGGATTGCCAAATAAAAGCATTAAGGCACTACTACATCCTAATCCAATCATCATAATGGTACCAATTTGTTAGAATTTATTCGCTACTTCCAGCTAAGAAGTACTTAAGATTTTATTTATTTTGAAAGCCATACTTTGTATATTATTTATTAAAATGTATTCATGTTCATCTATTACACCTTCTTGAATATAAACTTCTAAGATTGGTTCTTCAGATTTTGAATTTAACAATTAAATTTCAAATTCGTAAATTGGATAAATAAATATTTTTTCTTCTATCGAAATTACAGGAAGAATGGTTAACTCATATTATGATTCATTAAAGCCAATAATTCCTGTTTAAATAGCTTCGGTAAAATTAGAAAATGATCCATTCCATTTAACTTTTTAAGTAAAAGATAATTAGATGTATATTTTATCATATGTTTAATTTAGAAATTAAAGTTAAATTGAAGTATATGGATAACATCTGCTTGGGAGGCTTTCAATACAATGCCAATTTTCTTCTATTAAACATTATTATGAGCATCCATCGTTACTTATTTAGTTCCCATCGTCGCATTCTTCATCTATTTACTTTTAAGAATCACCACAATTTATTCTAATTTATTGTTGTAATTCATCCTAATTTTCAATATCTTCTAAACCTATTTTTTTTTAATCTATACAGGTCTGCCCATCGAAAGTTATATAATCCTGTTAACATAATTTACATTTTCCTTCATCACATATTTCACATTTTTCGTGACATTAAAATTGACATTAATAACATCCATCAAATTATTCTTGATTTAAATCTTCGCACTCCTCTAATCCTATAATTACATGGCCATCCCCACAAATTGGTTGACATTTTCCATTTTTTAAAGCGAAATACTCTTAACACAAATAACAAACATCTCCTGTAGCACATGAATAACAATACTGATCACATTCAAATTTGCATTCATAACATCCATCACTGGGCTCAAAATTTCCATCGTCGCATTATTCTTAAGAAAGTTATGCTAATTTATTATCTCCACAAATTTGATAGCATTAATTATTCAATAGATCCCAACCTTATTGACAAATTTGGCATTTAGTATCTACACAAATTAAACATTCCAATTAACAGCTTTCCTCACATTTATAGCAACCGTCAAATTGAGTGTTATTCTAATCATCACAAATTTCTTTTAAAGTTGTCATTCCATCGTTACATTTTGGAATGCAATATCTCTTATCGAAACTCATCGTGTAATATTGATCACATTCTGAGCATTTATCATAAAATTATTAACTGCAATATTAGATTTTAAGAGTTTTATGCTCATCATGATTGAACCTGTATATTTCTTTTAACTGATTGTCTAATTCTATTGAATTAATATATTGTTATTAGTTATTATATTAATGTTATTCAAAAAAACCTATTTAATTATTAAAAATATTTATATCTTCATAATTAAAGGTTACTTAGTTTCTTATGCATTAATTATTAAATAAATAATAAGAAGACCTACATTCTAAACATTGTCCGAATTAGCAGGCATCGCAATATAATGGACAAGAAAATTTACATTAATGGCAACCATCATAAGGTACGTGATTACCATCATCGCACTCCTCAAAATATTTAATTATTAAATCTCCGCATATTGGAATACAAATTTAGAGTTGATTTTAATATTCCCATCCATCCTAGCAATAAATGCAAACATCTTTAATATAATTACTACATCCATCAGTAAATTTATAAATTTCAGGATAGCATTTATCTTTCGAGTAAAGATTCTAATCTTCACAAAATTCAAAATTTTCTGTAGGTTTCAAGAATAGTTGAAAATCTCTTAATCCAATATATTAGGCTTAATTAGTATATATCCTTGTTGAATATTCAACTATGATTTAAATTGTTATAGTGTTTTAAGTGTGTTCTAATTACATTATCTCTATTGAATTTAAAATATTCATTAAACAAACATTGAAGTTCTTAAATAACTATTTATCTTTTTAAGCGATCAATATTATATTCCCATCAATGACAACAGTTATTTTAGCAGAATTTGAATTAAAAACAAGAAAATTAAATCGCATCAGTACTGCTACATGATTCCCTATCTCAAATGTTTTTTCAAAGGAGGTTTTTGTAGAATATAAATAATTAAAATCTAATATCAGTAGCATTATGATAATTACCTGCACATGATACTTTGATTGTTGTAATTTGAGCATCATCTTCAGTCCATCCATCCTTCGAAGAAATACTATCAAATTTACTCTTAGAAAATAGTTCTATTGCTACAATAAATCTTTGACAGCCAAACTAGTTGCAAGTAATGCAACCATATTAACATGAAATAGCATATAAACTAAATTCAGATATTCCCCACCAAGCCCCATTTGTTATCATTAAGATTTAAGCTGTAGTGCTCCTGTGATCTACTGCTTTTTCTATATAATATTTTTAATCAAAATATAAATTATCTCCACAAATATTTGTTGTGCTATCATCACTGGAATATATCTAATTATGTATTTCTACTTTATCAAAATAGATTGAAAAACGATTATTATTCCAATTATCAATCCTTTTTTCAATTAATTAAATACCTCCAAAAGGAAAAGTGAAATAAAACTTAATAATGAGGAGGAAGCTCAAAGATTTTGTTTATAATTGTACTCGAATTAAATCCTTAGTAACCACCAAATAATTTTGATGCTCCACAATACGTGTTTGAGGAAACATTTTAATCTCTAAAATACCAATCTATAAGGTTATTTATATTTATGTATTACTTTCTGTGTCCTAAAAATCGCCATAAAAGTATTATGCAATCAGCAGGGGTTTTGCTAAAACTGATTGAACTAAATAGATGAGGAGTGTAACTTTTAAAACATTTAAATCAAAATGTTTTATTATTTTACATAGTTATTTAACTAAAAGTTAGATATCTTGAGTTTTCATCTTAATAGGAATTGATTGAAAATATAAATAAATTTATTATCACAGCATTTTCTAATTAACATCACAACTCTAATAAATTCTGATTTGCATCAATAAAATTATAAGAAATCACTAATTTTTTATTTAGATGTAATAAATAAAATTTATTTTGTGGTAATTTAAATAATTCGTTTAAAGAATTAAAAATAAACTTACTTTAATAGATTCATATTAATTTTCTCGTAAGAAAGTTTCGGTTGAAATAACTCTGCTCTTCTATTTACTTTTTTTATAATAATTAGGGAATGCGCAATAGGGAAGAACATACATTTCACTTTAATTCTAAAAATTTGATTATTGGTGTAAATTAATTCACATATTCATTAATCAATTAAGTATCTAATTCAAATTAAAGTTTGAGAATTTAAATTCTTAATTATGATATAGCTCTTAAAATAAAATAAAAAGGAATAATTAACTTATAGTTGCAAGAGTGTCACTATTTTTTCGATATCAATTGTCTTTAAGTGATAATTGTACAACTTTTCTAATTGATCCTTTTTAAAAATACTTAAAAAAAGTCAAAAAATGATTCAAAAATTACATTATTTTAAAGAAGTAAAAATTTAGTTTATTTGAATTTCAAATATTTACTTAATTAATTAATAAATACAATTCAAACAATTTTTTCTATAACTATGCTCTATGTTCTATTTATATAATTCTAATTTGATATTCAATATATTATATTTATATTACTTACTTCCCGTGTTTATTGCGACAGACTTTAAATTAATTTTGTATTTATATTTTATCAACTTTTTTTGGCTAGATTATCCTCTGCTTAACATCCATAAGAACATGTCTCAATAGGCAACCTAAAGCCTCTAAACCTCAATAGATTTTAAATTGTCAACGATCTCATTTAATTACTAGTAAATACAACAAAAGCTTTAGAATAACTATATTGACTATTAATGTCCAAATTATGAAAAACTTCTCCAAACATAGTTCAAAACATTAAAACTCCATCCCATTTTATTCAAATGCATTCTATCTGGTTATCCAATACTCTAAAAATGTTGGTCTAATTCAGTTCCTCTATCGTTTCTAGAATTTTATTTAATATAATTTTCAATATTAAACTTTCAAATTGATTGAGCCAATGCATTACTTAAAATAATCTAAGGACCAAATTACTTTAAAATTTCCAAATAACCTTGTTCTGCTACAGTCTGTAAACTATCCCCCACTGAAACCCAATCCCAATTTATTAAATTCAGATCATATTTAAATTGATAAATTCTTACCTAATTGGAAATCACATAGTCTAACCAACAATACTCAAAATTAATTTATCTATTTCTGATTTTCTATCATTAAACATAATTTAGAATATGGTCTATTTATACACATTATACAGTTTTAAATTAATTGTATTTTTTCGTATTTCTGACCTAGATTGTAATCCAATATCAACTCTTAGTTTTAACAAAACATGAAAATTAAACTAATAAATGAATACAATTAATATAATTCCTACTAGTTGAGATCTTTTAAAATTTTCAATTTTTTATGTTAAAAAAACTCTCATTTTACAATGGATAAGTAAAATACAAATTTTTCACTTAATCACACATTAAATTTTTACATCATAATGCAAACATATATAAGAGTTTAAGCAATTTTAAATTAATAAATTTTTATTTATTTAAATTGATAAAATGATGCATTTTAATATTAATTAGAATGTTCTTTAATTATTATTTCTCAAAATATTTTGAGGTCAAAGTTCTATCAAATTTTTAATAAAATTAACTTTATAATTAGTTTTGAGTTTCTAACTGAAAAAATTATTAATCAAAAAATAAACTATTTTATTTATTATTTTAAAATTAAATGAAAAATAAAAACAGATTCTTATTTATTAAACGTGGCACTAAAAAAGAATTTATACTAAACTAGCAAAAAAAGCAATTTTCATCCTAATTCAAATGAATATTATGTATAGCAGTAACTATTTTAGTATAATATATATTTTATTTAAATTTTTTTAATTTTTGAGATTGATTATTAAAATTAATGAATTTATTAGTTTCAATAAAGGATTGTTAATTAATAATTTTAAATATATATTATTAATGTCCTTGACGGAAGAGAAATACTTAATATATTTGATATTCTTTGATTGAAATTCGCCCTAAATTTTTGCAATTGGTTATTAAACATTTTGATCTGATAGGATTCAAGTTTTGACTCTGATTCAAATCAATGGTTTGATAAATTTTTGAATTAAGATAATAGTTAATATAATATATATTGTTTATATAAATTCAATAAATATTTAAATTTGATCATGCTATCCAAATAGTAATAATAATTGTAAGAGATAGTATCCCAAAGCGTATTAAAGACGTATGATTGAATAATAATTAGGTCTACAACAAAGGCATCTTAAAAATTAAGTTAATCATTTAATCCTAATGGCTTAATAGGTTAATCCTTGAGTCCAACTCAAAAAACAAATTAAAGTATGGGATTAAAAAAAGGGAACAATTTAAAATAATATCAATAAGAATTGCTTAAATTAATGACAAGTCATAAGCAATTATAATCAGGTACTAAAAAAGCTAATATGTCTGATATGATGAGTTAATAAAAAGAATCTAAAAGAATATCTTCAGGTACTAGTTAACCTTAAAAATCTTAAAATTCGAATAAAATAAGTTTTGTAAATCCGACTAATTAGATCATAGTAATTGTTAATCATGAAAACTAACAAATAAAATTCAACATAGATCCTCAAAAAACAACAGGATGGTTAGAGGAATATTTGAAATAGGAGGTAAAAAAGCATTCAATACATCAATATTCTTCAACTGGATCCCAACCTGATGAAAGAAAAGTAACTTGTGGAACTGGGAACGAGTCATCAGATTTAGAAATTGTGTCTTTTCATACAGTTGATAAAAATTTACCAATTGATTATTATTTATAATAAGCAAATAAAAGTTTAGAAATTTTTAGTGGATAAACTTTGAATCTATAACCATTTTATGGAACTCCTTAATAAAGTAAAATAACTTTAAAAGATTTTATATTTGTAAAATGTATAGGAGTTGGAGGTTTTTCAAGGGTTTATATGGTAAAGAAAAAATCAAATGGAAAATTTTATGCAATGAAATTAATAGACAAGGAATTTATATTGTAACATAAAAAATAAGGTACAAATTTGAATACTTAATTTTTTAGGTATTGTATAGAATGAAAGAGATATTATGACAGTTCTAGATCATCCATTTATAATAAAATTAGAGCATGCATTTGAATCTAAGAACTTTATTGTTTTTGTACTTGAATTTTGTAGTGGTGGAGAATTATTTTGGTAATTGAGATAAGTGAAAAGAATGACTGAAGATTAAGCACGTTTTTATTTCACTGAGATATGTTTGGCTATGTTTTATTTGCATTCATTATCAGTTGTTTATAGAGATATAAAACCAGAAAATATTTTAATAGATATTGATGGACACATAAGAATAGCAGATTTCGGTTTATCTAAGCCAAATATGACAGAAGAAGATTATGCTTATAGTTTTTGTGGATCTCCAGAATACATGGCTCCAGAAATGTTATTAAAAGTAGGACATAATGTATAAGTTGATCATTACTGCATGGGAGCTTTACTTTTTGAATTAGTTACAGGTTTGCCTCCTTATTATTCAAGAGACACTGATGAAATTTATGAATCAATTCTTAATGAAGAGTTGACTTTTCCTGAAAAGTTAAATTTATCTTCAGAAATAAAAGTATTTTAATAACATTTAAGTATAAAAGGATTTGTTGTAAGGATTATTGTGTAAGTAACCATCAGAAAGATTGGGAGCCAATAAAGGATTAACTGAATTATTAACTCATGCTTGGTTTAAGGATGTTGATTTAGTTGCAATATTATAAAAATAAATTCCACCTCCTTTTAAACCTAACTAATTGAAATTTAATTATGATTCAAATGATTTAATGAAAGGTGAATTAGAAACAAGGGAAAAGTTATTGGGGAAGGCTGGTCTTTCATAAGAAATCAGAATTTTTAAAGCTTTTTACTTTGATTCAGAGGAATAAAAGTAAATGAAAAGTGAACAGGCTAAAATTTTATAATAACATTTTATGATGGTGACTTAATAGTAATTAGCTTTGAATTAAAAATTTAAACCTCAAAGAAAAAGTACTGAGCCAAAAGAGCATTTATCCAAACCTGCATCTCCATAGACTAGGAATCAAAAGTAACAAAAGTTTACTCCAGAATAATTCCAGTCACTTTAGAAAAGAATAAAGTCTTAGTAAAAATTGATTTATAAATGTTAGACAATCTTCAATGAGTAATGTATAATAAATTAGTACAATTCCTAGTCCAGCTTAATCTAAGTTGTAAGGATTAAAAAGAATCATATCTCAAAACAATTTTTTCGCAGATAGATAAAACACTTTGCCTACAGGATAAAAAGATGGAAATATAGATTACCATTAATTATTATCAAATGTTTCAACAGAATAAATTTTGCATAAAAGAGTATCATCTTTAAAATAAAGAAAAAAATGAATTACTAAAAACAATAAATTAATTTTATAATTTTGAATTTTTCTCACAATGAATCGAAATAAAGACTTAGATGATCTTCTCTTTTAAAAAAATAGTGAATTAAAATAAAACATGGAGAAGACTCCTCATTCTCATATAGATATAACGATTACATCATATAGTGAAATATCTGATGGAACTCCAAATAAGTTTCCAATTAAAAAAGTTTACACAGAATAAAATTGTCATTAGCATCAGAAAAAAAGGGTTTTCACACAAGAAGAATAAGTCCATTAATAAAATCTAATGCAAGCATCCAATTCAATTTTGGAATCTATGACACCTCAAAGAATGAATAAGTTAATTGATTGGTCCAAATATAATGTAACACCTGGAGATGGCAAAAATATCTTTCCTTAAGTTTCAGGCCCAAGTATTGAATTTTCAAATGAAAACTCTTTAAATTTTAAATAACCGTAAAAACTCAATTCAAACAGCGATATTTTATTGAATAAATATATTGAAATTGAAGAGAGATTAAAATTATTATAAGCAAAACATAAAGATTTTTCGACTTTAGAATCGTTAAGGGGAAAAAACCTCTAGATAGCAACATAAAAAATAATCAGTCAACAAGAAGTTATTAGAGCCAAGGATAGAATAATTGATGAATTAAATTTAGAAATAAAAAAGATGAAAGATAAGGATGTGCAAATAAAGGATTTATTAAGGGAAATAGAATAAAAGGATTAAGTTTTAAATGAATTAAAAAACAAGGCAGATTAAGATAGAATAATAGAAAATTAAGAATAATAAATCTAAAATTTAACAAACAGATTAAAAAAAGAAATTGAATATAGAAAATAAGATGAAAATATGTTATCAGAAATTAAATTGAAAGAAATAAAAAGATCAAATGTTTTTGAATTAAATTCAAAATGTTAATCCTGTTAGTAAAGCAAAGAAGAATTAAAAAATATATTATAAGAATGCTCTATTGAAGATGAAAACAATATTGTTGATGGAGATATGTCTGTACCAATGTAAATTAGAGAAGTTGTAACTTTATTATTAACAAAATAAAGAGAATAAATTGATATAGCATTCTAATAATACGAAGAATAATTAAAAGAACTATCTGATTAAATTGAATATTTTAAAGAATAAAACAATAGTTTAATTGAGGAAAACAACAAATTGTAGAATTAATTATCAATCATATTGAATTAAAGAGGAGAATAAGAAAAAAAATTATATGAAGAATTTGAAAAAGTAAAGAAGATTAATATGTTATTAATACAAGAAAATTAAGAATTTAAATAATAGATTTAATCTCCAAGATCTTAAGATCATTTGAAATCTATAGATGTAGAAAATTTAGGTCATTTTAAATCTATATAAACTGATAGATCTGGTTTAAATAATGATATGGCTTAAATAAAATAATAATTTTAAAATTAAATAAAAGACTTATTACTTAAGATTTCAGAATAAGAAAAGTAAATATAACAATTATAAAATGATTCATTTAGAAATTTATCTTCATCTAAAAAGAAATCAAATTAATAAAACTAAGCATAAAATGAGATTAAATAAAAATAATAATAAATTAAAGAAAAAGATAAAAAAAATATAGAATTATATTCTTAGATTAAATAATTGTAGTAAATATAGAAAGAAAATGAACAAACTATTTTTGAACTTAGAGATGAATTAGAGAAATAAAAAAAGAAATTGTAATTAAAAAACAACGAAGTTAAATAATTAATTGAATAAAATAAAATACTGTAAGATAAGAATACAGAACTAAATCATAAGATTCTAATTCTTTAATAATAACTTATTCAGCAAGAATCAGATGTTAGAATTAATGATATTAAATAATCACCAAATAATAAGAGTATTGAATAAGGTAGAGTTATCAGTTAATATTTATAATCAAATTTAAGTTAGTAATAATTAAATTAATTGGTTGATGATTATAAAAATTATCAATAAGAATTTATAGATTTGAAACAAATTTTTACTGAGAAACTAAGATAACAAGAAATACTCTAAAATGTACTATTATATTTATTATCATTAGAAAATATAAAAACTTTAATAAGATAATATGCTTTTGGCTTAATAAAACTAAAAATTAACAATGGAGAACCATAATCATAAGGATGATAAAATTACAAAAAGAATATCTGAAGAAATTACAACAGGAGTAAGATGTTCTGCAGCAACCGGAGATTCAATAAATATTAAATCATTTATTTAATAAGGGGATGAAGAGTACTTAAAAAGAAAATAATTAAATATTTTAGATTTGATTTAACCTGAACTAATGTCAACTGAAGAAACTCTTTATATATTGAAAGAAATCCTTATTCGATCTGTAAAATCAATAGAACTGATAAAAAAGATCTATTAAATAGCAGAACTAAAAGAACTACTGTTTATTATTCAATAAGTAGATGAAAAGTATTAAAGTTCCAATAAAAAATTAACAAAAGTGATTAGTTGTATTTTAGGAGAAAAAAGAAAAATAAAATACACAAATAGAAGTGAAAAGCCAGATTTCTATAATTCTTGATATGATCTATAAGTATCAATATTTTTTTGGAATTTGTTTTCCAATCTATGTTTATTTTTCTAATCCTGATTTCTTATGAATTTACAATCTACTCTCTCTTATAACTGACTCTATATACTTTTTATCAAAATATCTATTGTAAAATTCCTTCTAATCATTTGAGTTTATACTTTGAATTGGTTCTATTTATTATTAATATTAATTTTTAATATTTTTTATTAAATAAGATGTTTCCTAAAATATTTCTTAATTTATTTGATTTAAACTTGTTTAATCTTTTGTATACTTTTAAGGTGAATATAATTGAGTTGCAGATGCTTATAGTTTTTACATACCTTCAAAACTTTTATCTTAACAATCAGACAAGTAAAGATAAATATGATGTTGTTCCTTTAATACATAAATTCAAAAAGACATACTTTCATTTTTAATTTTGGATTCAGTCTTAACTTCGTTTATGAAGAAGGAATTTCTGTTTATTGTACACTCTATTGTGGAACTAATTACGGATTTAATTAGACAGCCAAAGTGATTAATTGACTTAATTAATTCAAATATATATTACTTTCCTTCTTCCTCTTTATTTTCAGAGTTTGTCGGCTACTCTTAACTTTCTTATTGTTTCAAAGGAGGATTAGGCTACAATATACTCATGATTTTACCTTTGATCGCTTACGCTTAAGTGTAGTAGCCTTTTTAAAATCTAAAATTAAAGGAAACTTACCTCTTCTTGACGTTCTTGTTCCTGTATACGTTGTAAATACTATTTTATTTTTCTTTCTTCTCTAGTAGAAGTTTACTAGTTAATAATTAACGATTATGAAGATCCCTTTGACAAACTCACTAATTCAGCTGGCTTTAATTATTTCTTTTATTGTTCTTCATATGAAGATAATAAACTTGAGTTTTCTTGACTCTCACTCTTTGATTATTATTCACTCATTATTATTTAAATTAATTTAAAGATATTTATTTTCTCTCAAATTAAGAATTTAAAACTTCAATTATTCCAATTCATCTTTGAGCCTTTTTTATTCCAAAACCTAGATTCAAATTAATTTTACATTTTTTTATTTTTTTATTATAGAAAATTTAAGAACAAATTAATACGTACTTATTAATAACCATTAGATCCTATTTCATTACTCATCATGTAAGAATTTAAACTTATAAATTCAAATCTAATATGACATTTAAATTGAATGCTAATAATATTTATAAGAACTATTATAAATTCATAAATGTTATATATAAGCTTATAATTCATGTCTGTTTTTTATTCAAAAATAAAAAGTATTCAATTTTATACACACATGTATCCAAACATTTTAATCCCAAAAAAACAACTCGAATATAATTTAAGTACATTGTCAATTTATAATAATAAATAAATTTTGATAATTTAATTAATTCATAATTGCAAAAGATGATCCCAATCTGTAGGTTCCACAATTTTAGTGAATAAAGGGTCAATCACTATTTTAAATGCATCATCTATCATTTTTGGTATTAGTTCTTTTAACAATGGTGATGATTCTTCAAGACAAGGATTAGAATTAATTTCTATTAACCACGGCTTTAATTATTAATCGAGCATAAAGTCATACCCAAAGATCTCAAATGAATATTTACATTTTTTAAATGTATTTTAAACAGCCATCCAAGAAAAGACAATAATTGATTTAATTTTTGGAAGTACGGTCTTTGTAAATTCACCACTTGTATAGTAATCTAATTCTGAATATGAGATTTAATTTCCTAATTCAAAATGACCATAATTTTTTGAATGTTTTTGAACTGCATTATTAGTTAAGTGAATAAATGCATCTAATTATGTTAAATCAAACATTTCTGATGATAATCTTGCATACCCCTAATTAAAAACATAGATATCAAATGTATGAGTCACCAAGACCCAAATTCTTATATCAAATTTTCTTCCATCCAATAAGAGTGGTCTTTAAATGTACTTCTATATAACAAAAGATTATGATTTAATTTAGCCTTAACTAAATTGATATTCAGAAGTTCCTTTAATAAAATTCTTCAATAAGTTCTTAAGTTCTTCGATGGTTCTAAAAAATTAGATACCTCTTCCTCTATTAAATTCATTTGGTTTTAATATCTTAAAATTAGAGGAATTTTAATACCCATATATAATTTTTTTCATCATCCATAAAGCTATGATGCATTCTTGGATGGGTATATAAATTATTCGATTTGATTGGACTGTTGAAATTAATTTCTAAATTGTCTTTAGGCTTAAATTATTCATAAACAAGAGAAAACTCTTTAAGAACTTTATTAAAATTGATGTCTTATGAATATAAATCAATGATAAAAGATGTTGGAGTAATATCCCACACATATCGTTTATTAGATTAGCAAAATTATTTTAAATTTCTTATTAAATTGCATTTCATAGTTAGTTCTCTGTGATTTGGTAAATGGTTTACAATTTAAATTTATGATTAGCTTAAAGTAAGATATTTAAAGTTTTTATCAGTTTAATTCCATTAGAAATTGAATAATTAATTTTGCGATTCTTGCCAGTTTTTTCTTTTTTACATAACAGAAATAATAAGTTTGCTATTGTTTCCAGGGGATACATTGTAATATAATATTTAAGGGTTGATCAATTTGAAAGAATATCTTGGAATGGATTTAAACGAAGAGATTGTTTCATTTTAATCTTAAATTTGCTATTATAACATATAAATTAATTAAATGATAGATAATCAAATTTTATAGAGTGTAGTAAATTATAAGAATATAATAGAAGGATATTCATATGGTGAGTTAAGTTTATTAAAAAATTTTAAGACAATATTATCAAATGATAAGATTTATTTTGGTTAAGTGTTTAATTCTAAAAGACATGGGAAAGGAGTATCATGGTAAAAATCTGGACACATTTATGAAGGGGAATATAATAATAATAGAAAACATGGATTTGGGATGGAGATATTCTCATCAAAGTCTTCTTATCGTGGAAATTATATAAATGGTAGGCCATAAGGGAAAGGAAAATTTATATGGGGAAATGGAGAATCTTATGACGGAGAATGGTTGAATGGATATAAACATGGCTATGGAACTTGGATTGGCATAAAAGGAGATAGTTATAGCGGTTAATGGGCTGATGATAAACCTCATGGTTAAGGAATACATAAATGGATTAATGGAGAACAATATTAAGGAGAGTTTAAGGAATGTTTAAAACATGGTTTCGGTGAAGAATTATTTTAAAATGGAGATAGATATGTTGGAATGTATAAAAATGGCACTCCAGATGGATTGGGATAATATTTCTATTCAAGTGGGGCATACTTTCATGGTGAATTTCAGAATGGATTGAAATCAGGCTATGGTGAATATAATAGTGCCAATTACTCATATAAAGGCTATTATTTAAATGATAAAAAGAATGGATAAGGAGAATTAATATATGCAGATGGAAGTAGAAAAGTAGGAAGATTTTATAATGATCTATTTGAAAATAATGAATAACCTAAATCCAATATGACTACATATTCTGATGCTAGTCCATAAAATCTTTATGATTATGTAATTTCTAAGCCACCCTTATATATATCTCAAACTAAACCCATCTAACAATAATAAGTGCTTCCTTCTTGTTTGAATAAAACTATTCAATTACAAAAAAACTTAAATGGATCCAAATTCACTTAATAATTAAATAAATTACCATTTATGAATTCTAAACCTAGGAGTAATTCTGATAGATAATCAAACTAAGAAACAGAGAAATATTAAAATAAAATAAGCCATTTTGTAACCAGTAATGAGGCTTCTCCTAAGACATCTGTAGTTAATTAAACCTAATTAACTACTTAGACAATTTATAAAAACAATAATGAAAAAGAATTCATCTTGAAATTTGATAGTACAGTAGGTAAGTTTACAAGCAGAACTGGATTAAAAGGAATTTAGAATTAGAAAAAGAGAAGTTTATCATCATAAAAACAAAATTGACTAAAATTACTTTTTTTATAATTATTAATCATTTTAAAATTTTCATTTCTTATTCAATTAAAGATTCAATATATAAAAGCAAAAGCTTTTTTAACTCTTTTATTAAATGATTTATTACTATTACTTCTATTAATAGCTCTTTATGTCAAAGGTTTAATTTTCAATAATCAATAGGCCCTTATAGGATATTATTGATTGGTTCAGTTGGAGTTGTACATTATATTTATTTAAAATATTATACTAATATCTCAAATTATCTCGCTGTTATATTTAGTAAATCATATAATATGATTTTGTCTACCAAAATTCTCATATTATACAAAGTAATCAATTTTCTGATTTTGCCTTAAACCTGTTAATCTTAATTGGAAATCATTTTTATTTGAAGAATAGGATTATTTCCAGTATTATTTTTACTCTTAATAGATAACTATACTTTTAATAGTTTCAACTGGAATTAAAGGTTAAGCAAATGACATTGTATTAATTTCTATTGTACTAATTTGATAGAAATTATAATATGATTTCATATTTAGCTTTTTCTTCCTCTGGAATCAAATTTAATGCCGGCTAATAGTACTATTTTCTAATTATTGCTTACTTATTGATATTTTCAATTTATTATAGGTTTGAAATCCTGTCCATATGGGATAATTTATTCCGTTTGAATCTTATTAATGTTTCAGTTTCAGATAATTGTTTCTATATCGATTTTGGGATTTAAATATATGAAATATGAATGTATTGATATGACGGGGTATTGAGAGAAGAGATAAAATAATTATCATTTAATAATATAAATATATATGAAGAAACTATAATAGATAGAAAATGTTAAACCTTTCAATACAGAATTTCGATTAACTGATTTAAATTATCTATTAAATGGTAATTGTTATTGAAAATATTAACAAGGAGATTGTAAACCAAAAGAGAAGTATCTTTTGCACCATGTATTTCAACATTTTGATCAGGATTTGGAACTTGCAAAAAAATTAACAAAGATAATACTGAAATATGAAAACCCAAATGATTATGATAAAGATAAATGGACCCCATTACATCTAGCTGTGAGATATAATTAAAATAAAGCAGTGATATATGCCAAATAAATTGGAAAATTTAATTTCCATCTTTTGGCAGGATAATAAGGTCTATCATTAATGCATTTAGCTGTTCTAAAGAGCAATTATGAAATTATTGAAATTTTGATTGTAATTGAAAATAATAACAGTTAGGAAGAGAAAGTATCCTTATTTAATGAAAATTCAGATGGAATATTGCCAAGAAGATTTGCACTTTAATCTCCAGTGAATTTGAAAATGATTAAAAAATATGAAAATAGATAAATGATGAGATTTTTAATGGATCTAGAAGATATTGATGATGAAGAATTTAGTTAAGCAAATAAAGTTTAAAATTTAAATGTTTCCTAATAATCTATAAAACAAAGAGAAGCAAATGATGTTCTAATAACACGTCCAAAGGTTTCATTGACATATCATGTATAATTGAAACAGTTTAATCCTCAATATTTAAAATGTGAAAGATTTTATGAAAATGCTTTGAGCATAATTTTTTAAGGAAATGATGTACTTATTTAATATGCGCTAGAATAAGAGCTTTATACAAGTATGTTGCTGTTATTGTCATTGAGCAATGATGCATTTCCGTCTAAATAGATTCAATAATTAGTTGAACAATTAGGTATAGCAATTCCAATTCTTCGATAAGAATAGTTTGACAAAGGAAATAAATTGGAATTATTTAGTAAGAAAATAAAAAAGGATTTAGTTTATGCAATATAAGATTATAGGATTGTATATATTAAAATATATTGAATGTTTAGAAATTGAAAGGGATGCCAAATATATTTGGAGAACCAAAAAATTAAGAAGTAATAAATAATTTAAAACGATTTACTTCAAATAAGCTGGAATATGATATAAAAAATTATGCTTGTTAACCACCAATGCCTCAATTGATTCAATAAATATAGAGATTGAGTTAGTTTTCTCATTTTAGTTTTTTGATTTGTAGATACCCTAAGATAAAGTTTCAGTCAAATTATCTTGTGTTACATTAATTTGAATGTTTAAATGAATGTTAAGATAATCAATTGAACTTATATTAAAGTGTGAATGAAAGGAACAGTGTTCATGAGTCGAAGTCGAATTTAGATAAATAATTGAAATTTAATAATATTTACAATAATTATTAATTATGAATAAATCACAGCAAGAAGCAATTCAGAAAAATCACTATGGTAAATTAGAATATTGGGAAAGAAGATATTCAGAGTAATGTTTAATGTTATTCTAGAAATGATAAACCATTTGAGTGGTATTAAAATTATGATAACTTAAAAGACATTGTTACACAATATATTAATCACAACAGTCGTATATTAAACATTGGATGTGGAAATTCAAGTATTACAATTTATACATCAATTCATAGACATTCCTGAAGACATGTATAAAGAAGGATATTAATGGATAGTAAATCTAGATTTCTCAAAAGTAGTTGTTGAATTTATGAAAGATAAATATAAATCTTACCCAGCTCATTTCTAATGTATTTAAATTAATATATATTTATATAGTTGTATTGGCCGATGCAAGAGAATTGCCATTTCCAAACGACTCGTTTGATTGTGTTTTTGATAAAGGATTATTAGATGCTGTTTTAAGTGGAGATTACTCGGCTTAGAACTCGAAAAAGGTTATAAATCATATTTACAGAGCCTTAAAAAAAGAGACTGGAGTTTATATTGTTATTTCTCATGGATTTCCTGAATAAAGACTTCCATATTTAAGTAAGTCAGAATACAATTGGAAAGTAACATATAGTAAAGTTTATAAACCAGATGTAAGAACTAAGAGTTTAGAATTTGATGCTTAAGATCTTAACAATTATCATTTCATTTATGTTTGCAAAATGGATAAATATTAAGGATAAACTGCTGCTTAAGTCATAGGGATTTGATTATATTTTACAGACTTAACAAAAATGTCTTGATATTCAATAACATTTTTCAATTTTAAATAATAATGATAATATTCATTTTTATAGCTCAAATTAATGCGTAATGTAGTCATCCAATTTTTTGTTAAGGCAGTATTCTGCATACAGTTCAAACATAATAAATATTCAGTGATGGCAAAACCTTTGTAGATATGACAATGAATAGAAAAGATTCTGATATATTAAGTGCTTGGAAAACTATAGATACTAAAGATAAATAATAAGTGACAGACTTTATTAATGCAAATTTTAATAAAGCTGGTAGTGATTTAGAGTCTGTCATTCCTAGTGATTACAAAGCATAGCCTTCTTATTCTGATAAAATTCAAGTTAAAGAATTAAAAGATTGGAGTTTAGAAATTAATAAAATATGGTTAGAATTGTGTAAATAATTCAAAAAAGGAATTGAAGATTCTTCATCTATGATATATGTTCCAAATCCATTCTTTGTGCCTGGAGGTAGATTTCGAGAATTTTATTATTGGGATACAATGTGGGTTATTGATGGATTAATTATTAGTAAAATGTTTGATAGCGCTATCAAAATGTAAGAAAATTTCATTTACATTATTAATAAATTTGGGTATATTCCAAATGGAGCAAGACTATATTACAAAGGAAGAACTCAACCTCCAGTCCTGGCTCAAATAACATATAATATTTATTAAGGATTAATCAAAGATGATTAATAAGAGAGAGCTAAATAATTTATTATTAAATCATTTAGTGCTGTCGAAAAAGAATTTCAATACTTTTATGAACATAGATCAATTAGAGCATGCTTAATATTTTAGAATGTTTATTGTGACGTGATGCTATATCATTATGATTCGGATATCTATTATCCCAGACCTGAATCATATAATGAAGATATTTCCATAGGACATGCAAATACTTAATTGTATCATGAAATTACAGCAGGAGCAGAAAGTGGATGGGATTTTTCAACAAGATGGTTTGCAGATAAAAAGACTTTAGAAACTATTTAAACATCTGATATCTTATCCGTTGATTTGAATACATTTATGATTATAAATATCAAAAGATTAGCTTCATTTTCGAAGATTTTGGAATTATAAACAAAATAAGTCTTTTATTAAACCTTAGCTAAGAATACAGAAGAGATTCTTTTAGAAAAATTTTACAATAAAGAAACTTACCAATGGAATGATTACAATTATAAATAAAAGAGTTTTAATAACAACTTTTATGCTTCCAACTATTTCCCTCTAATTTTAGAATAAAAAATAGATAGTAAATTGATAGACAATTTAAAATTAATGATATAAAATTATCCCGGTGGAATACCCACTTCAACCATTAAAACAGGGTAACAATGGGATTTGCCAAATTCATGGCCTCCAATCAATCAAGTAATTATTGAAGGATTAATCAATAATGATTAAAAAGAACTAGCGCTATAATTATCATAGAATGTTATTAATAATGCTTTTTGTTGCTTCTAGAAATCTATTACTGAATATGGATAAGGATACATGTTTGAGAAATATGATGCTACCAATATAGGAACCTCTGGAGGAGGAGGAGAATATGAAGTGCAAACTGGCTTTGGATGGACTAATGGTGTGGTCATTTGGATTTTAAATACGTTTGGATAATAATTAATTTTACCATAATGTCCATAATAGATATGAATTATAAGAAAAAGAAATTGTCATAAATGTTACAAATCTGTAATCTTGGTTAATTTTTTGGCATCTCTTTATTCCTTTTGTAGTCTTTGTTGCATTCTGTTATATCGTCCTTGAAATAATTTTGTATCATCTTTCAATCTTTTCCATTTTACAGGCAGAAAACATTATTCTTTTGTCATTAAGTTGTCCATCAATAATTTCTCATGATATCCGTTATATATACGTTTCACATACTCATACTTCATTATATCTGGATCATCAATAAACTCTTTTTCACTATTTTGATATAGATGAAGAGATTCCCTTTAAGTTTAAGGTTGAGACTTAATAATCTTAGCCATGTTATCTAAAGGAATATATAGAGGGTTTAATCTTTCAGATTCTAGTATCAAATCTGAAACCTTATCAATCTCTATTGCTTACTATAATTTAGTATTTAGAATGTGTAAAGGAATTCTATTCTTTATCTAACTTGTCCTATTCACATTTTTAGAAAGTAATTTAAATTACTCCCAAGATCCTTAAAAGTTTTTATGATCCTTAACTTCTTTATCAGTTTTCATCAATTATAATTTACCCGATTTCATCTATTCTTTAATCAATTCAAATTTTGTAGTACTAAATCTTTGTTTGTGCTCAGATTAAAAGCCTAAAGTTTATAATTCTGAAATCATCATGGTACTTCTCCTTTTTAATTGCATTACATATAGTGATTGCTTTCTTTGTAAGCGAGAATATAAAAAGTCTTCAGGTTATATTGGTTTAATCTATTATTCTAAGGTCTTCTAATTTAATTCTTACAAACACTTAGTTCTCTTATTTTCATCATAGAAAACATTTCTAACCTTATTATTTTTTAATTCAACGTAATCTTTATATTTCTTAACTTTTTCTTTCACTTATTATTTAAAATGCTCAGATACTTGATATGCTTATTCATTGCCAATAAATAATACAATATCATCGCCACATAAGAATTCTTCACATCTAAAGCCACTTTTAATCAATTAAGGTTTTGGATTTTTGGAATTCCATTGATATAATCTTCCAAGTTGATCAACACAAGCAGCTTACGTTTAAGCAACATGAATTTTGCGTATGTTAGAAAATTGGTTAGGCATTCTTAGTTCTCTAATTTTTAAGGCTTGTTCAAATGTCATAGATTGAAATCCATTTCCCCATTCATAAACTACACCCTACTAATTCAAAGCCAAACTATAATGATTGCCGCATTAAACATCTTGAATTTTATCCAAAATTTTAATTTAAGTTGGTGTATTGCATTATGTTTAGAATGTATATCCTGCCATTTATAATCCTAATTCTCCATTTTTTCCATTTCCCCAAGAATAGACATACCCATTCTCATCCAATAGTAAAGAATGACTAATTGAACATGATATCTTAACTACTTTTGTCATTATTAGTAATGGTTTTGATGTTGAAACTACATTTGTTTTTACTCCAAGTAGATGTGTAAATCCACTACCATATAAATCTCCGTGTTAAATATAATAAAATCGATCATTTTATGCACATAATTATGATACTCCTTTTTAAGGTAATTATTTTGGATCCAAACACAATCCTTTAAACTAAGAACAACAGAAATTGGTTTAGCCCCAATAATACATACCTTCCCAATTATAAGCATAAGTGTATGTTTCAGCACAACTTAAAAGTTCATAATTGCAGTAAAGTCTTTAAGGTCGCTTTTGTACCTCAGAGATCTCACCCAATCCTAATTATGCGTGAGAATTATCCCCAAAAACCCATACATCATCCCTAAATTATTCTTTCAAATACCGATTGCCGAATAGAAAAAAAGAACGGAATCCTCCGAACAATCTAATGATTGTAGCATCAACTAGGATCTAATTCACTGAACCGTTAGGAATGAACTCCACTAAATCAGTACGGCCGATAAAGAAGACTACTTTTATTTGCACACACTACCATTGCTCATATTTCGATGGGGTTGTTAATTAATTAATATTTATGCATAACTAAATTAAGACTAAGTAAAATCTTTATAGATAGAGTAATACATATAATATTGACTTAGATTTATATTTTGCAGATAACTAAAACCATTAAGCATTTTGTTAATAAGAACGATTTAGAACATTTAGATAAAAATAAACTGTTGAATTTGACAGCGACAACGTTGATGCTCCAACGAAAATGATTGATATCACAAAATTACCTAATGGATAATTTAAAGATACAAGTATATAACGGGTTATAATAAGGATACATGCATAATGATGAATCATTTTTTGTAAAAATGGGTGGAAAGAATAGAGAATTAATAGCCTAGAAAATTAGATCTAGACTAGAGACTAGACAAAGTCCGATGAGATTTAGGGGTAATTAATAGAAAATGTATGATGAAAGCTAGAAAGTCCAATCTTTGATCAAAAAATGATCAATAAGGCCATTAAGTGTCAATAACTAAAATAATCTTATTCTGCCAGATTATTTAGATTTTAAACTCCTTTATTATCTCCGATTAGTAGGATTGAAGTCAGAGCAGAAAGTGGAGAATAAAAATAGGAGAAAAGTATAGCATAATTTAGTTCAGCATAATAAAAACTATTTCGAATATTACTAAAGAAATGATTTAATTTTTTGTTATAAAATATTTGTAATTTGATTTATTATGATGAAAAGAATTCGATTTGAATTCATTTAAGAATATGAAATAATAACGATTATAAAAATAATATTGAATTTATGTATATTGATCAGGATATTATTTTCACATTTGGAAGTGTTTATTATTATTGTTGTAAAAGTGTTGGTTAAATAGTTTAGATTTATTAATCTTAAATAATATATTATTTATGAATAGGTTACGGAGCATACTATTATGATGAATCAATAACATATTATGTTTAAACAGGACGAGTAGTAGTAGTTTATTCAAGAACCACTCTTTATGGAGATGATTATTAAAGTAATATTGACTATCTTGATAATTCTACACTAATTCTTTACTCCAAAGATTTTATTAAATCATCTTTTTATCCTATAATTGTGGCCATCTTAATATTTTCCTATTCCAAAAATCTAAAATCATTTATCATTCTAGTATAATCTTATTACAATCTTATTTTCTCAGGATCTTATCTAAAAGACAAAGATGAAAGTTCAGAATTAGTAAACTTGAGCGAATCAATCTCTCTTAATAAAGCAGTGCGTTCTTATTCCAAATACCTAACCTAATTAATTAGCTCATAATTCTCTTATGGAACTGGAACATGAACCACTGATTAGGGGATAGGTTATCTTAATCTAAGATCTAAATCTTAGATTTAACTACTCTTTTATTAAAGATCAATTTGCATATTATTTATAATTGATTTCAGTTCTTTAATTCTTTTCTTCTTTTTATCTAATTGATTTTCTAATCTCTCTATTTGATATGGATTTATTAATGACTATTATGATTATTGAGGTTAAATCTATTAAGTTCTTTAACTTAGTTGATTCTTAATATCATATAGAGATTGCTTTAAATCTAGTATTTATCTTTATTATTCCTCCTATTACTTTTAATTTTACTGTTGTTCTAATTGTTACTACATCTTTAATTCCATATCCTTAATTTCTTGTATATGTAATTTCTCTATTTCATACAATTTCTTCTCATAATCCTCGTTTCTATTTTACACTATTGGTTACTTCTCTTAATATATTCTTTACTTTTTACCTTTCAAAACTACTTATCTTGTAACAACCTTTTATTCTTTATCACAACATGGCACACATGGCATACAAGGCATACAGCAATTTTATTCTTAAATTACATGATCTTATTTAATAAATTATGATTCTCCTTGTACTACTCTTCTCTCTCTTATTATTGTAGGTTCTGCTTTTATGATTTATGTTCCTTGAACATTTGGTACTACTACTATTGGTTATTCATATGTTGCAGCTACATACGGTGTAGGAACATAAGTTTAATAGTAAGTTTAAGAATTATCATAGCGATTTTCCACTGCTTTGGTCTTCTTGTCAGAGTGTTTTGACATTAAAATAAATCAACGGTTAATTAATTAAAATTTTCGTAGCAAAACTAGCATAGTAAGATAAGTCAAGAATATATTAGAAACATTTATGAACATATTTATTTTTGAAGAATTTGCACTCAAGTTTCTCTATAATTTACTTAGCATCCTTATAGAATGTAAGGTAGCTTTATCAAATTTAGTTAAGAATAATTCTATCTAATCTTATCAATTATGATTCTTAAAATTGTATCTTCATTATTTAAAGTCTCAAAACTAACTATTTAGATGTTACAAGTTATTTCACATTATATTATTGTTCAAGGATTTAATAAATAATCTATTTAAGTATTTAGTGAATATTTAATAGAAATTTTATTATAATGGTCTCGAAATAATTGAACAGTAATTAAATTAAATTAAATAAAGATATGTAAAACCTTATAGATGTTAAGGATTGAAGAGAATTAAAAGGAATTACAAAAGAAATAAAGTTTTCTAAATTTGATATTAAAATATATATATATAAATATAGTAAATATTAAATCATTAATGAATTCAATAAAATAAATTTCCTCATTAAAATAAAAGCAATATTATATAATAAAAATAATTGATTGAATTATTTATAAATTTGATCATTTGAGATTAGAATCTTCATCTTATGATTTTTTCATTTGGGAAAAGATCTTTGACATATTTGATTAATTTTTAATAGATTTTTCAAATCGATTGATTTCTTGATGTTATTGATTTTCTAATCCTTTTCTGACATGTTAATATTTTGATAACATTCTATTTATTTTAATTACTAAAATACATTTAAAGCTCTTAAGATTTATTTTTGCTTAATTCTTCTTAAACGGATAGGATACGTTATTATAAAGCATTCAATTCAACAATTTATTTCTGCCTTAACTATTATATCAAATTCTTAATTTTGTTCTATCTAGTTAGATTCCATTTATCGAATTCTTCTTTTTACAAATACAATATTCTCTTTTAAATGATATGAGCTTCTTTATAACTTAAATGATTTAGGTGCTGATTACTTTTCTATCTTTGCTAATTATTCTTCCGTCCTTCGCAATTTCAACAATTATGCAGAATCCTTGGGTTTAAGTGGAATAGTATTATCTAATTCTTCAAGAAAGGATGTCAATTCTTGTTAATGTCTAGATAAAATTTCATCCTTAGCATATTAAGCTTCAGAATTAAATTACATTATCTTTTACTCCCAAAATATGTTAAATTATTAAAATTCATCAAAATGTGCTTTTTCAATAAGTTACTTTTCATCTGAATGTTTTTCAAGAACTTGGCTTTTAAGCTAGATATCTAAAGTTTATCTCAATTGATTCAATTAATTTTTGGCTAAATCTGCTTGCAAATATTATCCAGCCTTTTAACAAGCCTTTTGATGATCATATAAGTGTTATCTAGATGTTTTTATAGGATTACATTTAATCTTGTATATCAGTATTCTGATTATGAAAAAATTTCGAGACATTTTGGTGAGTGTAATTCATTTTAATTAATTATTAAATGATAATTATAGATATAATGAAGGAAAGAGTTTCAGACATTTAGAATATCTATAATAACACAATGACAATAAAACAAATCAGTAATCGTTTATCTAAAGTAGAGTATAGAGAAAAGCTTCGTTAAATATAAGAATCTGATATTATGAGTACGCTCTATCAATATCGTAAATTGACCCAATCAGATTTAGCATAATTCCAAGATGGAGCAAAATAAATACTAAAAATAATTGCACCAGGATTTGATGTACACGATAACCTTTAGTTAAGACACGATTTACAGAAATCACTCTTACTTCCACCAGTAAAGTGTTAATGGAGTTGTACTAACATTTTGGTTTCGTTTAAAAAAGCGATACTTTATACAATGAATTACTTCACAACTCCAAGTAGCAGATATTTCTATGTCTAATACAGCATTTGATAGAACTAACCAAAATTGCTATGTAATGTGCAGTCAAACGCTTTTTGGATATGAAATTGTTTTGTGTAGGTAAAGAGATTGAAAAGGCCCCCATATTACTAACAAAAAGAGTAGATGTGATATAATTTACAACAGTTAAAAGGAATAAAGTTAAAAGAGAAACAAGAAGTGAATCAAATTCATTTCATTAAAGTGATAAAAAGTAAGAATTCAAAAATATTATTGATAAAAAAGATAGATTTTCTGTTCATGAGGTAATATCTCATTGTGATAAAAGTGAAATTATCAAAAAAAATATCAGAACTAATGAAGAGATCAGCTTTGATAATTTAGATTCCACATCTAATAGAAATATCTATAGATATTAAAGTATGTAGAAAAATACTGAACCAAACACTACTCAAAGGTTACAATTCCCCAGCATCTACAAAAATTAAACCTCTGTCCTTTACAAATAACTTAGAATAAGAAACTAATGCATTAATTTATCTATATGTAAATACATAAGGGAATTATAAGACAAAGGTATATATAATGAATGAATTAATCAAACTAAATTTACTTTTATTATGAATATTTGTTTATTGTCTCTCTCAACTTAATTTAAAGACTTCATCTACCTCATAAATAAATTCCTTAAATCAAATTCAGGAATCACTGCTGTCTCTTAACGACTTTACAAACCACCATAGACTGTAATTATATTTAAACCATTCATTAGAAATCAGATTATCAAAAAAAATAACTCAAGCGTCCATCTAATGTTTTCCACTCTTAATAACGTCCTTCAAAATAATAATAAAATTAATAACCAATCTAATAACCTGAACAATTATTGAATTCCATCAGCACTGTCGAAAGCGAAGATTTTGAAACAAAATAATAACATCAAGATCTTCATGTTGCTTATCAACAAATCCCAAAAACCTTTTTATAAACTATGACTTATAATCTCAAAGAACAAGGTCTAATTAACAAATTAAAGAATACTCTTAAAGATTAAATTTCATTCTTATAAGATTCATTAAACTTTTATAATAGCATCCATGAAAAATATGAAATTATTCAAATTTCTAAGTCTAATCTAGAAGCAAATGATAAAACTTAGAGATTAAAAGCATGGTCTTACTATAAAGCAAATTAACAAATGAAATTCATAAATGAAAAAATTAATTTGTTTTCCATTCCTATTGGCTTTTAAATCTAATCAGATAAAACTTACAATACAACTAAAGAATAAATGAAAACTATCATTAATTAACACATGCAATAACTAATTATAAGCTAAACATCTCTTAATTCTTATAAATTTGATAATTTCTTTGATAACTAAAATATTGATAATATTTTGAACTTCCTTATTTCATTTCAAGAAGCGTATGATAAATGTGAAAATACAAAATAATTATTAATTTTAGAAAATTCATTATGTGATGCATTACACACTATAAGAATTCAATCTTAAACTTTAATTGAATAAATAGAACTTAAATACTCAGATTGGTATAAGTAATACTAAGAAAAAGACGGTCAATATTAATTTTTTCTTAAAATGCTTTAAATTCGTTTAAATCATATGTCATTATACTATTTAACTCAAAATCCAATTTATGAACCAAAACACCATCAAGATATTCTCAAATACATGGATGAAATGCTTATAATACAATAATCTCTTAATAAATTTTAAAACTAAGTATCATTTATACAAAAATTTCTAAAATTAAGAAACAAATAATTAAAAACATTAGAGATTGTGATAAATTATGTTAATTCAAATTACCCTTACAATAAAAGTCTTATTATTGAAATATTTTATTATAAAGAAGTCAAGTTATTGGATATCAATTTAACTACTTTTGATTATCTCTAATATCTTAGAACGTCAATTACAGAGTTGCAAGATGCTTTAATCTTAAAAAAAACATTTGTTTCTTCCATAAATCTATAAATTCTAGATTTGTCTAAAATAAATACTGAAGAAAGAATAATTGAAGTTAAATAAATCAAGAAACCTTAAAAAAAAGAACTTAAGTAGAGTTTATTAGATAAACAAAAGTAATATTTGAAGAATCTTTCTGATAAAAATAAATAAGAATAAGATTTTCTATCATCGAAAATTACTAAAGAAGATGAAAAATTGTAAGTGGAAAAGGAAAACAAAATTGAAAGATTAAAGGCTAGGTTACTTAAAAAGACAATTGCATAAAAATAAGATGAAAAGAATTATGAATTTCTAATAAAAAAATATAGACACTAACAAAATCTAAATGATATTATTATTGAGAGGGAAGAAAGAAATAAAAAAAATTTAGATATTTTGGGTTAATTGTAATATTTAACTTTGGATGCACGCTTTAAATTATACAAAAGCTAATAAAAAGAGAATTATGATCAAATTATAAATTTTTATAATTAGCATATGTATAAGAAAGGGATCCCTAAAAAATTAAAATTAAGTAACATCTAATAATTACAAGAGAGCATTTATGAATTATCAAAAGATTTTAGAGATTAATTTAATTAATATTTTAATGATAAATAAGTAAAATAATATCATAATATTGCTAATCAGTAATAAAATATTGAGTTAAATGAATAGAATTAATTATTGAAAGAGGCTAAATAAGTCGATTTTATTAATTATAGTCTAACAATTTCATTGAAACTATTGTATATAATATCATACCACAAAAGTGTATTTTCAGTATAGAGATTTATTGATTTCGATATATTGCCAATACCAAATTTAGATATTTATTCATTAAAATAATATTTTTAATGGATCTAGAAGAATGCTGAGAATACATTTGATTACTTATAAAAGAATAGCGATAATTTATTAAGATTCCAATGGAGTCCCTTTCTAAATGGACATGTTAGATGTAGTGAGAGATAATAAGAGAAGTTATTTGAATTAGTTAAGAAGATAAACCATTGTTATATTATAGAATTTGAAGTTATTAGATATATCATTAATACATTATCAAGAGAATTATTTTATGATTGTACTTTTAAATTTGACTTGAGAGAATTAACTAAAAGTTATATTGAATAATAAACAAAGCAATAACTCCAAGATAAGATCAAATATTTTCCTAAATTAAATTAGGAGATACTAAAATAAATGGAACCTTTTCTTTTGTACTTGGAATAAAATATACTTTGTAATTTAGAAGCTTATTATATCTTATCAATAATTTAAAAGGAGACTGTGTAAAACTCTGAATTGGAGTATATTATAAAATAAAATGAATATTTCAGAGATGCAAATGATGTATGGAAATTTAAGTTATAAGCAATGAAGTATATTGTAGAGAAAAATGAATATAAAAATAGTAATTTGAATGAAATGATTAATGAATAGATGAATAGAAATTAGAAGTAACACAAAATTACTTTAAATTAAAGATATTTAGAATTGTAGTAATTGAATAATGAAAAAAGTGAGAGAGTATTTATGAAAAAAGAATTGAATATTGAGATAGAAGTAAATTATTAAGAAAATTAAAGATTTTTAATAGTTATAGTGAATGAATTTAATGAAAAGATCACGATGGAATTAAAAGAAGAAACAAGTTCGGATGTTGCAGATTTAAAAAAGGAAAAGGAGAAATGGTAGTTGATAATAAGAAATGAGAAGATAAATTTTAGATAGATTGATGTTAGGACTAATATTATACCAAAATAATAAAAGTTAATAATTAATGGAGAGAGAAGAATAATTAAAATGGACGAGAATATTTTAGAGTTAAGCCAATATTTAATCTTGAGATATATTACTGGGAGTGAGAAGGAATTATTTAATATTTATTAATATAAATGAAGATTTGATTTATATTTTAATTTATTTTTTGTATTGAGATTTAATTATAAGATTAATTCTTGAGATTTGACTGAGTGCTATGTTATTAATTTTGAAATATGGTGTCTAAAAATTTCATGATTTATAATATTATAATTAAATGGAATTTGTAATATGCATATAGTTAGTGAGTGATTTGTTTTTAACCGGACTGAGTGTATACATCTGCTATATTAGTAATTTTCATTATAATCATTTAAAGAGAATTACAATTTGTTGGCTGTGGGGACATTACTTGGATTATCAATTTTACTTTTATTATTGGCTAATTCGAGATTGGAGAACAAAAATCTCAAAGTAATTTTGATCTACTTAAGTTTTTGTTGCAAATATTTGAGTATATGGTTTTTGGGTGATTCGGATGTAGTAAGCTTTTTACTTTAAGGAATGATGTGTTAAACCCTAAAATATAAGAGCATTTTTGATCATATATTTTTATATGAGATGATAGGAATATTTGGTCTGATACTAAATATTTTTAATTAAGAGAGAATTGTCAGTGATAACGGAGCAATATTATCTATAGAATTGGCAATTACAATCATATTTTTGATCCAGATTTTTAAGATAATGAATTATGATTATTCTGGGAAACCATAATAAAATTTAGTTTAGAATTAAGTTATGATTGATTTGAGTAGTAATCAAAAAATGAAGTAAGATTACGATGGAACACCGAGTTCGTCGCCTAGATAAAGTTTTTAGAAATTATTTTCATCTAATAATTTCATTATTTTTAAAGAAAATTTAGAAATTTTGGAGAGTAATTTTGATCTAAAAATACATTGGCTTAATGAATCTTCACCAAAAAATAATATATTAATGGAACAATTCATGTATTTGTAAGTAATCTCTTCGAATTTTGGAGAGTGTGAATAGATATACAGTTTTAAGGAGTTTATGTTAAAGTTTAAAGATAATCTTAAGACTCAATTTGTATCCTTTATTGTTTCGAAAAGTCAAGTATTTGATTTGGAAAACGTGACATTAAATTTAATGCCATTTTAATAAAACGAAAATTATAACTTCATTGTTTCATTTTCATATATAAGCTAATTGTTGATTAAGAAATTACAAGATGATAGCTAAAATTAAGTGTTAATGGATATTAGTCGCTCTCTGTCTCATGAATTAGGAACCAATCTTAACAGTATCATGGTTTACTCTAATTTGGCTATGCATGATGATGAAGTTCCAGATCATGTGAAGTAGAAGTATATATCGCCACTAAAAATTAATAGTGAGCAACTTGGCTTAATTGTAAGTAATATAAGAGATTACAATTTAATAAGCTTGTAATAATTCAATCTAAAATTAGAGGAATTCAACATCAACGATGAAGTAAAGTATATTGAGACATTAATGATTGATATCATCAAAAATAAATAGATCAATTTAGTACATGATTATTAATTGGCCAATGCTAATATCATAAATGATAAATAACGATTTCGATAAGTATACTTTTAATTTTTACATAATGCTGTTAAATATACAACTACAGGTACAATACGTATTAAAATTGAAACGAACAGATCATAATGTTAAATATCCATCTAAGATTCTGGTCCTGGATTAGTAATATATATAATAATTATACAATATAGTCTGAGGAAGAAATGGCCAGAATGTAAAATATTCTTATTGGTAAGAATCAATTTGTGAAGATATCCCCTCATTCTGTTGGTAGTGGTTTAGGGATTGGCATTTCAAATAGCATAATAAAAAGATTAAATGGCAGGAATATTCCAATATTCTGTGATCAAAAAGAAAAAGGAACAATTTTTACGTTTCTAATTAAAAATCATCTACATGAAGTTAGTAATTACGACAATAGAAAATCTTCAGAACTTAAATCAAGCAGATCAATTATTCGACTTATTTCAGGTAATTCTTATATTGAGTCACCTTTCAATAATTCTGTTAAATTTATATTACCATCTATCAGTCAAAGTAGCGATTCAGTAAATTATAAAAATTCTATTGTTGAAGATGACAATGTTTTAAAGTAGCCCAAATTATTAATGGTTTAAGATTAAGGTTCAGTACCAATAAGTGAAGATGAATTTGTATTAATATAAGAACCTAGGAATATGAGTCCGAAATTTCAATATGAAATTATTGAATGTTCAATCTAAAGTAATTGTTGCTCGAGAGTATTGATTGTTGATGATGAATACTTTAACATTATGAGTCTTTAACTCTTAATGCTAAAGCATAAAGCTAAATGTGATTATGCATATAATGGAAAAGAAGCACTTAATAAAATTATGCAAAAATTAGAAATTGGATGCAATATATGTTAAAATAAATATTATAGTCTCATTTTCATAGATATTAATATGCCTATATTAAATGGCTATTAAACAGTAAAAGAAATTAAAAATCTAATCAAAAATAAAACTATTAGAAGAGCTTGGTGTGTTGCCAACACCGGATTTACAGATCTTGATACTAAAATATAATCATTCAATTCTGGAATGGATTACTTTCTCACAAAACCCTTAGATGCCAAGAACCTCCATGATTTAATTGTATAAATGTTTCCACTACATAAATGAATTACTCTAAATTATTATTTTATTTATATAATCTTTATAAAAAACCTTAAAAGATGTAATTATTTTTTATCATATTTTATTTTATTATTATTATCAATCAATCTATATATACATTCTACAATTTATATAAATAATATATATACAATCTAAATATATTATAATCATACATCTGTTCTATTTATTAAAATATCCAAGAATTATGAATCATTAAATCTTACAAATCTTTTTTCTTATCTTTAGAAATTCCCTAAATATTTATAATACAACGAAAATACTTTTAACATTTCATTATGCAAAATATGATACGAAATTAAATATGTTTTTTCAAATTATAAAAAAATTTCTATTAAGAAGAATCTATTTTTCGCAAATAAAATTATTTCACATTAATTTAATTAATTTTAAGGAACAATTATCAGTAATATTAAAGTGATTATTAAGTTTTTAAATAAAAAATCATATAGTAATAAAATGAAAAGTTTTATTCCTATCTCTCAATTGATATTGTATTCTAGAATTATATAATTATAATTTAAATAGAATTTACCTATATACATATATTTACAAATATTTAAATATTTTCTTATTAAAATTGATTAAGAGATTACTAATCATAAAAAATAATTTTATACCTAAATCTTAAAATCTTTGGTCAGTAAATTTAGTTAACGAAATTATTAGTTAAATATGTTTAACATTCAAATTCATCTAATAGTTAATAATTGATTTTGAAAAGAGTTCGAAATAAAATATACATATATAGCAAAAGACATACTTTATTAAAGATATAAGATAAAATTCATCTAATCTTTAAGTATTTTGTGATTTTAATCAATAAGATATACTTTCTATAAGTCAAACGTATTAATTGGGATAAAATTCACTTGATTTTTCTAATCTAAAATTATATGGGTGATTTATTCTAGATTAAAATAATTTATTAACATTGTAATATTTGATACCTTATAATTCATTTACTATATAGAATATATGAGAAAACTCATAGATTATCTACAATATATATATAAACCTATATAAATGACTGAATTGAAGGAATAGAATTATGATTGTAGAAATTTATCAAAGTAGAATCTAATAGTACTTAAATCTAGCCGTAAATTTTACTTATGACAAGACAATATTATAAAATCATCTTTCATTAAGTAATTCATTGAGCAATGTTGAAATAAGATGTAATTATGAAAGGATCTTTAAGAATTTACTAAGAAATGGTAAGTAAATCTATTTTTAGCGTTATATAGTTGAATTTAAGTAATGTTGTCATTGCTAAACATCTTCAAAGTAATATTGAAGATTCAACTCTTAATAATAAATGTTAGACTGTATTATTTACATCGAGTAATATAAAAATGGATATCAAGATGATATTACATAATACGTAGTGTATATATAATTATATTATTTTGAAAACGGATCTATGATCACCGGAAATTTGCCTGAACTTGTGTGGGGAAGTGTTGAGCTGGCTCTTAATGTTCTGTTGTACTCCAGATTGAAATTGCCACAAAAAGTGATGACTCAAGGTGTATTACGCATGTCACTCGCTCGCGAATGCAATTACAACTTTGGGGTTGATACCAAGGTATTTAAGAATGTATATAATTTATTAGATCGTTAGATATGTTGTTGCATCATTACTTACTCCAAATTTAGTTAGACAATTACGTAATTCAAATGATTCTTATCACTTCATATACGGTTGCTTCATGTGCTTTGATGCTATGATCGTCATGGATATTTTTGCTATTACTGATACTGTATATGCTATAATCCTTATTTTACGTTTGTTTCATTTGATACAAATCTTATTGAAAGTTTGCAAAGCTGCTTTATCAATTAAGATTCATAAAAAAAAAGGAGTAAAAAATTAATACAATACATCAAATCAAGTCAATTAATTGAGTTAGAATAATACAACAAGTATTATGTCTAAGAAGTTTGAAGTATCTCCTCCAAATTCGATATAAACAACAAATGCCAATTCTCTTATGGAATTTGAAAGCTGTCATAAGTTAAAGAAAAGCCCTCCATTTCCTAATATTTTCTAAATCAAATTGTAGACATCAAAAACATCAAAAATCGATATCATAATTGATGAACCTGAAAAATTTGATCTACTATTTGATTAATAATTAAACTTAGATAGAAGGATGAATCTTTAAATAAAATTGAATTTATGTGCTTAAGTTTATCAGAATTTGAAAAAACATTATCCGTGTGAATGGCTTCTTAGATAGATTGCTCAATATCAGGCAGAGTTATTACTTTTAGATTAATGATTTTTTCTTTAACCCGTTTTTTTATTTTAATTAATGAAATTGCTTGTGTTGCTATGTATTGTGAGTCTCTCATTTGCAGATCAAAAGATTGACTTTTTCATCAAACTCAGTCAATCTGACTTTGGAAAGACAATCTTACAAACAATCCAAGTTCAAGAGTATATACATTTATATTGAATCTATAGAAATAATGTTGAACGTGTGTTATAGTTTATTAGACAATTACAAGTTGATATTAATGCAGCTTAAACTGAACATACTAATTACTTACAAAATAGAAATGGACAAATCACATAATATATTACAGAAGCTGATCAAGCTCTTTCTAAAGCTTAATAATAAAAAGCATAGGATGAGGCATAGCGTATACTTATTATATTTACTATTTGATAGTTCCTTTGAAAGAAGAAGAACTTAATGATAAGAGAGCTCAAGGAGAAACAAAGTTTGCTGAGAAATAACGAAATTTGGATAGAATTGCTGCACTTACAGCTGAAAGAGAAGAAAGCAAGAAGGCTTATGATCAAAGGAGAACTGAGATTGTTGGATTGTTGGCTGCCTTAAATTAAGGAAAGAAATTAATTCAATAAATAAAGACTGGATCAGTGTTCACTTAATAAGAAATATTTGCAGAAATAGAACATCATCATAAGAAATTTATTTAAAGATTTCCAGATAGAAGAGGATTCAATTCTTTGGTTTCTCTTTCGCTTGCTATGGCTTAGGATAGTACTTTAAAATCTGATCAATCTGCACTTGAAAGAGTTGTTTAGGTTATTGAGGATTTAACTGATAGTCTATTTTAACTGTATAATTTATTTAGATATATCATTTATTAGTTAAAAATAAGAAATGGAAGCTGATGATGCTCGAGAAGTAGCATTTTAATAAGCAACGTAATAAATGGTTATTAATATTTAGTGCAAGATTAGAAATTGCTAATTAATCATTAGAAGGAGCTGTGGCTTATTTACATGCATAAATCTTAAGATTAGAATAAGCACTCTTAGAATTATAAAATGATATAAACACTTAAGCTCAAGTATATATTTGTATCTATTGTGACAGTTGATTGAAAATAAATAAAATGAAAAAGCAGATTGGTTGAGTATCCAAAGAGACGAAACTAAATCTTATGGAAAACAAACTGAAAATAGGTATTTTATTCAATCGAAATATTTTTCTATAGAAAATCATAATTAGATTTATTGGGTGAGACAGAAAATGTATTTACCAATGGTCCTTTGACTTCTGAATAGCAATCGTTCTTATAACATTTAAAGTGATTAATATAAATGAAAATTAATAACAATATCAACAACGATACGTAAAATTCTTAGGCATAAAAGAATTTTAATCAATTGATTAAGCTTGAGGCAGACGATTTCAAAAGACAGTTCAAGTTTATAGAGAAAGAGAAACTCTTTATGGAACTTCAAAATTACAAAATGGAAAACAATAATCTTAAAGAAGAGAACACAAAGTTACGAACACGCATCCAATAGACCGAGGTAAGCCAACCACATATGCTCAGAAAGAGCTCCTAAATTATGAGAGACTGTGCGAGAACATGACCGAATAGACACCCAATAAGAAGAAGGCCAATGAATTACTACTCATTCAGCTTAAAAAATAGAACAAGGACCTCCAATAGTAACTCAAAGAACGTACACTCTAAGTTGAACATCTTAAAAAAAATGCTAAGGTCACTAAATATCAAGAGTTAGAATGCGATCGTAAAGTATATTTCGATGAAACTGTGCGCATGCGTAAACTTATTGAAGAGAGTTAATCATAATTCTAATCTATGTTGAGGTACAGTATTTTTATACTATATTGTAGTAAATACAATTAGAGTCTTTAACTTGAAAGTGAAGTTTAGAAACTACTAAAAACAAATGACAATCTGATTGCTGAAAATAAGACACTTAATTAAAAGTGTTAGTAATCTGAAGAAATGATGCGTTAGTTATAAGTATTATGTCGATACATTTATTTAGCAATTGTACAAAGTAAATTAATAGAAACAATAAAACTTGGATAAACAAATCTAAGATCAAAAGAATTAAATAAAGAAATTATATATAGATAAAACAAATCTGAAGTAGACAATAAAATAGATGTAAGAAGCACAATATTAACATCTTTAACAATAAAAGCCGAAAAAAGAGCCTACTCCTAGATTAGCGTAATTGCCAAGTGCAATTTTGGAAGAGTTGCGTTTTAAATTGATATATAGAGGTATAACAGTTGAGTAAATTGGTGAAATGTTGGAAGGATTAAAAAAGTAATCAAGAGAATAAAATGTGACAGTTAAAGTAGAGGATTTAAGACATATATTTGCTTAGTAATTAAATTTAGATTCATTATAAATAGAGAGCCATTCTCATATACAGATGAAAACAAAGTACAAACAATATTAAACTCACTTAATGGATAAGGAAATTAGTTAGTAGATAATTTCAAGTCTTTGATTGGAAATTTTAAGACTTTTATGAATTATCCAACATTTGATTTTGAATAAGCTTAGATAAAGATGAAAGCTTAATTAAAAAGAAATGAAAAAAAAATCTAAGAATTTTGGAGTAAATAAAAAATAAAAGGAGATGTAGTATAAAAGTCAGATGTTAGAAAAATGTTAAATTCATTATCATTAGATTGGAAAGAGCCTGAGATTTTATTATATTTTTTGTAATTGTTTGATAAATCTGGAGAAGATTTTTAACATATACCACTATTAGATACATTTGATCCTTTTACTTTAGAAGATTCATTATAACAATAATAATTAAACGGACATTAGAATATGAGAATATCAGAAGAGTCAGATGAAGAGTTATTTGATAAATAGAGTTAAGATTATTCATTAGATGAAAATCCAGGAAAAAGAAAGAAAGAATAAGATCAAGGTATTATATTTCGAGATGAAGGACAGATTATATAATAATAAGGAAAAAAATAATAGGAGTTCGAATAATAATAAGGATATGAATAGTAGGATAATTTTGATGAAAATGAGAATGAAAATAACGATTAAAATTATCATGAAGAAGATAATAATTAGTAAAAAGGTTCAGAATAGGAACATGATTAAATGAATGATTAATATGAATAGGATGAATATGAATAAGATCATTAAGAGGAATAGTAAGAAGGACATTAAGATGATGAATACAAAGATTAAAATTAGGAAAATGAAAATAATAATCAAGAAAATTAATAAAATGAATATGAAAATGAAGAGTTTGATTGATTTATTTTAAAAAATAATAAGAGTACGCATTTATATATAATTACGCATTCATAATTAATTAAAAAATAATAAAAAAATAAGAAGTGCGCACTCGATTTAAATAAATACGCATTTTTAATTAATTTATAAATATTATGCGCACTCTAATGTTTACAAATACTAATTTGTGTATATATGTTTAATAATTAATTCAATCAATGAAAGTCTAATCAACCACAACATAATAAGATGATCACTTCTTAATTTCCAACTACGATTACAAATCAACTAATATTGAAAAGAATGGAGACAAGTACATAGCCAAACCACAAACAACAAATTTCAAATTTAAGACTGACACAAGAATTCCAAAACTAGGTGTTATGTTAGTTGGATGGGGTGGAAATAATGGAACAACTCTTACTGGTGGTGTATTAGCAAATAAATTCAATATTACATGGAACAGTAGAAGAGGAACTCATCAACCAAACTTTTATGGATCTCTTACATAAAGTAGTGTTATTAAGATTGGTACATGTAATACTGAAGAAGTATTTGTTCCATTCAAAGATGTATTACCAATGGTTAATCCATGTGATATAATATTTGGTGGATGGGATATCAGTTCATTAAATTTGGCTGATGCAATGAATAGAGCATAAGTTGTTGAATATGATTTACAATAAAAATTGAGACCATATTTAGAAAAATTAGTTCCATTACCTTCGATTTATTACCCAGATTTTATTGCAGCAAATCAAGGAGACAGAGCAGACAATGTCATTCCAGGAAATAATAAATTAGAGCATCTTAATATAATTAGAAAGAATATTGCAGATTTCAAATAATAAAATAATTTAGATAAAGTGATTCTTTTATGGACAGCTAATACAGAAAGATTTTGTGTTGAAGATCCAGAAGTTCATGGAACAGCTGAAAAATTATTGAAATCAATTGAATCAAGTCATCCTGAAATTAGTGCATCAACTATATTTGCATGTGCTGCTTGTTTAGAAGGATGTTCATTTATTAATGGATCACCATAAAATACTATTGTTCCAGGAGTTATTGAATTAGCAGAAAAAGCAGGAGTTTTTGTAGCTGGAGATGATTTTAAGACTGGATAAACTAAATTTAAGACATGCTTAGTTGAATATTTGGTTGGTGCTGGTATCAAACCAAAAGCAATTATCTCATATAATCATTTAGGAAATAATGATGGAAAGAATCTTTCATAAGAATCTTGTTTCAAAAGTAAAGAAAGAAGTAAGAAGACATGTGTCGATGATATTTTGGAATCTAATAAAGTATTATATCCTACAGAAGAAGAATTGAATATTGATCACACTATTGTCATTAAATATTGTCCTGAAACTGGTGATAGTAAAAAAGCTATGGATGAATATATTGCTGAGATCTTTTTAGGAGGAAGATAAACATTTGCAGTTTACAATGTTTGTGAAGATTCATTATTGGCTGCTCCATTAATTATGGATTTGTTATTATTGTGCGAATTATTTGAAAGAATATAATTCTCAAAAGACTCTACAGAATTCTAAAGATTTGATACAGTCTTATCTTGGCTAAGTTATTTGATGAAAGCTCCAAAATCTGAAAGTGGAATTACAACTATTAATTCATTGTCAAGATAAAGAGCAATGCTTGAAAATTTAGTCAAAGTTTGTGCAGGATTAACAATAGATGACAATCTTAGATTAGAAGTCAGATATGGTGCTAGTAGATTTTAATAATGATTTTTTAACTACAATTTGTTTATATCAATTATAATAGTATCAAATTATTTGTATTAAATGTATAGCTTTTTAAAAACAAGTTAAGAGTATTGGATTTCTTATTTTGTTATTTCCAATTAGAAATATTATTGATAATATTAAAATAATACTTCGTTTAATTAATTTGAATCTTAATATGGAGAAAAGAAGTATTTTAAGATTTATTAAGTAATTAAAGATAATTTTATTCTTAAAATATTTTGTTATTAGAAATAATGTATTAAAGCTATCATGTACATAATTGATTGAAATTAAAAACTCTTAACTTTGATCTGTTTGATGATGAATTCAGAACTATACAAAAATATTGAGTTTAGGATATTGTAAGAATAAATTTTGAGAATTTGTATCAAATACAAAATTATAAAAATATTTGTAATAAGATTAAGAAATCTTTAATAGATATTAATTTATCTTTTGCAGAATGTTTTAAGTTTAATCTTTATGAATTACTAGGAGTAACATTTATGAATATTATTTAATTAAAATGAGTGGAGGAACAAGAGTTAACTAATATTTTTAAAGCAATACAAAAAGAGGAGGTAGTGCTATCAAAGGTGGAAGATTTGAAATCAATATTCATACACCAAAAATGAGAATGTAAAATTCTGCTGATGATTAACTTATTATACATAACTTATAGAATAGTCCTCTTTAATATAGATAATATCCTTCTTTTAAATTGAAAAACCCAAGACTTTCCATCAAATACGATTAACATAGAAAATAACCTAATATTATAGAAACTTATGCTAGAAAAACTAGAATCACAGTTTTAGAATCTTTTTATCATTAACTTGGAACTGATGAAGATTATTCTCCTTATAAAAACACTCAATAAACCAAACTATAACCTATCATTTTAACACCTAAATCTCAAACTTCATATTTTTGTAAATAAAGCAAATTCATTGAAGATGAAAATATTGAAGAAGTTCATTTTCACTTTGTAGATATGTAACAATAATGTAAATTGTGGTTAGAAAGATTTGAAAAGAAGAATCAAAACAAATGATCATAATAATCCTCCTTTTTTTGTACTATTACTTAATTTTATATTATATATAAATAAATATGGAAGAAAAGAAATTTTCACATAGATCTTAATCATTTTCTGTTTTTTAAAATGATCTCTACACTAGATTCCTAGACATGCATGATGAATTGTCCAAATCTTCTAAAAATATTAATCATCTCATCAATCATAGTCTTAGACAATTAGTAAACTCTAAAGAAGAGGCTCAATTTAGTTTCTCTACCAATTCTTAAAATTAATAAGAACTCAATTCATTCGAAGAAATGATCATTCAAGAAGACTTTGATCTAGAAACCTAACCTTCAAATAATGAAAAAGAACTCATTTTAGAAAACAAAATTAAGATCTATGAATCTGCTCTTAATTCATTTGAGTAAGAAAACCTCCAAAAAGATCAAGAAATTCTTAGACTTAAAAAATTGTAAATTCTTCTATCAATAACATTAGATTAAATAATCAAAATCTTTAACAAACCATGTAGAATCCAGATGAAATTTTTTAAGAATAAGGTCTTATCAGATAACAATTAAAAATACTCGATGGGCAACTAGATTATTTAGAAGAAAAAAAGGATTTACATAGGAAAATGAAAGAATGGGATATCATAATCAAAGAACAATCAGAGATTATAAATTCTCAGAAACTAGAAATAAATCGATTAAAACATATAAATTCATACTTGCATAAATCTATTGAAAAATTATAAAGATTATGAAAATATAATATTATACATACAAAGTTATATTCGTATTCTACATGCTTAGAAACAGCTCTATCTTATATATCTGAACAATCGATAAGCAATTGTAGTATTGCCTCTTTCTTCCAATATTAAGTATTTTACTACTGACATTAAACATTAGTATCATTAAATTTATTGCAACAGCTCCAATTTATTTTTTTCCTTATGAGAAGTTTATGTAACTTATTCAGTTAATTATTCTTAGAATTAAACAATTATGAGTACTTTCTAATAATTTTTATAAATCATCATTAAATTTTTAACTATTACTCTACAATTTATTTTTAGAATCTCTTATTAAGCTAAGCATTCATCATTTATTTGGTATATTTATTAGAATTTTATTTTCGAATATAAACGCATACGATCCTAGATGAAGTGATTATTTTTGCTTCAAAATAAATTTTATATTTTTTTGATAGTAATTTTGAATTTAAAATGATGAAAAATCTCTTAAATTATTCCAAAAAATCTAAAATACCTATTACAATATGAAGTTATTCTATAATTTATGATAACAGATAAATAAATTATATCAAAATAACATCAGTAAAAGTAATGACCTTATTTTTCTTTTTAAAATGAGGCCATTTGAGACTATTATAAGTTTATATAATAAAATCCACATCCTTCAATCCTCTGGTTGATCTACTAAAACTAAAAATAATTCAATATAGAGAATTTTAGTTTAAAGATAAAGTTAAGCATTAGAATTTAAATGATTATTAAGCTTTTTAGATATATCAACAAATTTATTTGTTTATTTTATTGACCTCTCCAAAGGTTAAATTCCAATATGATTTGGAACAAAATTATATTAGACTGGAATCTATTTCTTTAGTGAATTCATAATTGAATTAGGTTATGTTTAATAGAGATCATTTAGAAATGGTCTTTTGACTTATCCTTCGCCAAAGGGTTGAGAGTTAACAAAATCAAATGATTTTTATAAAATCTCAAAGAAAGTATAATATTGTTTGACTTTATTGATAAGTATAAATTCTATCATAAAATTTCTTTATTCAAAAGCATCAAAATAGAGATGATCTTAAATTGAATTAGTTCTACTTATTATATTTAAATTGGTTCTATGATGCCTGTTGATAATTGAGTAACCTCTTATTGATAGTATGAATATTAATGAAAACATTATTATATATATATTTTTATTTATTATGTGTATCAAGCTCTAGCTATGAAATCTTGTATATTATGGACTTCGTTGATTTTCTTTAATGCATTCTTAAATGCACTTCTATCAATCAATCTGTCATCAAACACATATTTAACTCTCTTTTCTCTATAAAGAAGTGGAAGCCATAAATTTGTGTATCCAAAAAGTACACCTTCAAGAACAAAGCGTTTGATTTGAGAATCTTGAGCAGTCAACAATGCCCATGTATTACTTAATTTAAATGAAGGTTTAACTTGATCTAAATAATCAAATTGGACTGTATCCCAACCATGATAATCTATAGGCTGTAATTCCCAAGCAAATTCTTTATTCTTTATGTTAGTGAAAAATGAAGACCAAAATGCTGCATCTTTATGATCTTACAAACTTATGACTATATCTACGATATTTTATGTTGATAAATATTTAGCATTTTATTTAAGATTTGACAATAAGATTTCTATATTCACATCTTTTAATAAAGCATTATTTGTAATCACATATAATAATTAAGCACTTGTTTCCACTTCTTATTACCAATTATTATTTTTTATGAATGTAATTGCTTCTCGAGCACATTGAGCTGAAAATTGATAATTCAATTATGCTTCATCCTTTAAAGCATCAACTGTATTAAATTGCTAAGCTTCATATGTTAATGCACTAGCTATTTGAGCTAAAGAGAATGCAGTCAATTCATGTCCTAATTTTATATATGCTATTCAATACCTTATGGTAATCCAGTATAACGATAAGAAGGATTGTAAAACAAGTTTGCAGAATTAAAGGTCCATCTTCCTGGGTTTATTATTAGTTTGTTTGCACTTGCAAATACTGAGGCACTTACAAACTTAGAATAATTTTTAAATAATCCTGACATTTATATTTATATTTATATTAAATTTCATATCATCTCTTATTTATTTATCTACCTTTCTTAATTATATAACATAATTATATATAAGTTTGTATTAAATACAACTGAGTTCTAATATATCTTTCTTTGTTATTACTATTACTTGATTATATATTTATTAGTAATTATTAAAAATTATTCTTTTTTTTAAACTTAAGTTTAATTCTTATCATACTTTTAGATCTAATTAACTAATTAATAATAAATTGATCATTTCATTTTGATAATAACGGTCAATAACTTTTATCTATTACTTAACGCTTCTTTGTAAATTAAATACAAATATAAATAGAATTTAAATTGAAAACTCTTGCAGTATTATTATAATAATATCAGAAAGACACACATTTAAATATTAAGAAACAGTAAATAAGATTTCAACCTAATCCCCTAGAATTAAATTAAAAAAAAAGTTAAAGTTAAAGTTCAATATTCAATATTCAATTTTCCATAGTTTTCAATTAAATTATTGATTCATTTTTCTTTCTTTTTTAATGTATAACTATTGTTCTTTTATTGAATGATTATAAACTTCAAAATTAAAAAACTTATGCTTGCTTTAATATAAAAATAAATGTAAAATCAAAAACCTACATATACATAACAAGAACTCAAATCAAGACTCAGTGACATTTAATACAAAGTTACTCAAGAAGCAGGTAAATTTAGATTCGATTTTGTAGGTACTGAACCTCCTTTCAAGAATGAATATTACAACACAAAAGATGCTGGAGAGTACTTTTGTATTGTTTGTGGTGATAAATTATTTGGATCTTAACATAAATACAACTCTGGATGTGGATGGCCCGCTTTTTGGGGTTCTTATGATTCTTAAAATATTAAAGAGATTAAGTAAATTCTTAAAATATGTAAAGAGATTTGAGTCATGGAATGAATAGAATTGAAGTTAGATGTTAAAAATGTAATGCTCATTTAGGACATAAATTCAACGATGGACCAATTTAATAAGGAGGAATCAGATATTGTATAAACTCTGCTTCTTTATAATTTAAAAAAGAAAATAAATGAAATATTGCTAGTCATTAATCATCAATTCCATCAAATTTGTTTTTCAATACTTTAATATCTTTGTCCTATTTTTATTCAATCATCTATGTTTCCAGGACTATTTAAAACTCATTTAAAATATATCTGTTACAAACTCTACTATATTTATATACTTAAAATACAAATTAAATATCACATTCTATACAATTATCGAAATAAGTAATTTGATTAAATTGCATTAGAAGAGATATGGTTTTAATTATACCTTTTAAGAATTAAAACACATAAGCTTTATTAATAAAGATCTGCTCTTTATGATTCTTTATTATCTATCCTGTTTTATAGTTAAATCTCCTATTTGATTAAAATGTGAAATCAATTTTATTCAAATTTAATTAGAGATTTAAGTGATCCATACAAATAAGTAGTAATAATTAACTTAATTCTATCTTATTAATATAAATAGTAATTATAATAATTGGATTGCAGATATCATTATCTTATGCTACTTATTAATTAATAAGAAAAGTTTATTATTTTTAATTTATTCTTTAATTAGTGTAAAAGTTTAAATTCACAAAAATAATAAAAATCTATTTTACTACTTAATATGAGAGAATATGTAGATTAATATTTGATTATATTAAAATTATTCATTATAAATATTTTATTATTTGATCTACATATTTTCTTATTTCGTTATTCTAATCTGATTAAAATTTTTCCTTTATTTTATTTAATTCAGATTCAGTGATTAAATTTTATATTTTCAAATCTAAAACATCATTCTTGATAACTATAAATAAATCAAGTTAAAGTACCTTAAAATATGTTTAATAATCCTTTTAATATTTCTATGTATTGTATTGTATCAAGAGCTTTTTAAAATAGATTTATGAAATTAGGGATGATTTGATTTTTAATTAGAATTAGAATGACATCTTTATCTTTTGAAAGTGCTAAACAAGCCAAAGAAGAAATAATTAGTTTCAGTCTATTAGATCTTTCAGTTGCTAATTATTAGAAAATTTCTTAAATAATTATTTCATATTCCATAATTGCTTTTTATTAGTGTTCTGTTCCTTTGCATAAAAAAAGAACAGGAGATAAGATCTAAAATAAAAGAAAGATTTTACATCTTATTAATACTGTTGTTTAAATACTTTGTTTTATAATATTATTGTTATTACATGAAGATATTTAAATGATAATACTTTATCACACACTTCTCCACCGCTCTCAACTAAATTATTCATTATCTTAAAAGACATTTTCCTTATATTTCTATTTTAATGAAAAACTAAATTTTATAATTTTGTAATTATGTTATTGTTTACTAATTGAAGATGAAATTCATAAGACGATGGAATATTTTCACTTAAAAATTGTAATAAAGATAACATCAAAACTTCATTTTCAAATATATTTAACAAAGAGCATATCTAAAAAATTAATTACTATATAGTTTCTTTTGATAAGTAAGATAATCCATCAGAACAGATATTACTGAGACTCCATAAACATTATTCAATTTATTTAGGATCTTTTAAACTTTTTAGTGTTTAAAGTATTAGATCAACTCCACCATTTTATCTAACTTAATTCCTACAAATTTATGATAATTCTCCATCAATTGTAATATTACCTAATGTCCAAATTGCTTGTAATGTAATTTATTGATAAGTTGAATTCAATTTTTGTAGTATAATTCTTAGACCATCGTTTTATATTATTAGCTTATCAAATGATCCTAATGTTGCCAGATTACCCAAGATCCATAACACATCATATTAGATTAATGGAATCTTATTAGCATTTAGTAAATAAATCAATTTGGGAATAATAGTTTATGCATTTACAATACCAATTGCAAGGTCTTCCTATTCATCTAGATCATATTTAGTTAAATATTTTTTTAAAATTACTAGTTCTCTATATTATATAAGAATATCTTCAGATTCTAATTATAAATCATTCAATTGCTCAACTGCAATTGTCTGATAACCTTATTATTATTAAGTAATTTCAACAAATTAATCAATCATTCTTTAGGGCATTGTATTAGCTAATAACTATTTGCATACTTCAATATCCTCTTCTAAATCTTAATTCAATTCTAAATTGTCCATGTTTTTCTATAAATCTCTTTTATTATTTTATATAAATAATAACTCAGAATTATACCAGATGTTTATCAAATTTATATTTATTTTATCAAAATAAATTCAACAATTTTTAAGGTATATGTGAGAATTCGAATACAATCTTCAATATAAAATAAACTCAATTATTATAATTCTAAATAATTAAAATCATGTTTGATAAAAGAAATTTCTTGAATTTATGACAATAGTATATATGTTTAATTATTCAATTATACATGCTCCATTTTAGGATTTTATATAAAGATTCTGAAATTTTTCGAAAAAAAATTCACTTATAAGAAATCAAACTTATAATATATATTTATTTAGAGAAAAATGATGCTGATTGATCCATAAAACAAGCTGTTGAAAACATAAATCATGGAATTGATAATGTAACAATCTTTTTAAGTACTCACATAGAAATAAACAAACTAGAGTTGTAGTATCTAAAGATTATAATTACTCATGTACCAAGTTGCATTATGAAGCATAAAGCAATAGATTATTTGTGTCATTTTCTTGTTTTAATTTTAATGACATTTTTGGAATTGCTGGAAACTATATGATTAAGAAATATTATAATGGTAATTCATTATAAATGATCTAGATTATAATTAAGAGCCTTCAGAAGATGGATTTAATCTCACATTGTCATTTGATGCAAAAGTTGCTAAATCAGAACCAAAGATCCCTAAAGATGCTGATGAAGCATAGAAGGCAGAAATCTAAGAATAAAGAGCTCTTATTAGAGCTGAGAATTAAAAATTATTCGAAAAGGTCACAAGTGATTTTTCATCAATAAGAAGAAATTTTTATGCAGCTGCATATGAACAAGCATTTGAATAAATAAATTCAGGAACTACTCCAAACAAGTTTAAATATCAAAGTAGAGAAAATGAAACAGTATATGTGATACCAGAAAAAGATGCTGTAAATATTTTCTATGAAATTTCTTTCTCTGATAATGTTGATAGAACATTAGCAAACTTAATAGTGACTGAAATTATTGATGCTAAAAAGAATGTGAAGAATTCTCCTCCCATAGGTAGATCTAATTATTAATCAACAATTCTGAAATAATCATTCCCAGAAGTATCTAATATCAAATAGGATGCTAATTCTTAATTGATAACAATGACTTTATTCTAGAATTAACATTTTAGTAAAAACATTGAATAATTATCGACATTTTTATAAGGATTTAGGTAATGCATATTAAATTATGATAGATAATATTTACATTATCATATTCATGCATCAAAAACATATTTGCATACTAGAATAATAAAAAGAATAAATTAATTTTAAAGAAGTTTGTAACTTTGTTAGTTCGAACCTGAGACAGAGAAAAAAAATGATGATATCAAAGCATGAGATTTACATAATAAATTAATAAAAAAAAAGAAGAAAATAATTATTATATATCTTATTTTTTAGAAAGTCATTAATACTTGAGCAAAGCTGACTTTTTTAGGTTTCAGCATAATTTACTTTTGGTGAAGGAAACATTTATTTTTCTGCCCATTACTTCTTTCCCATGAAGTAAAGCTGCACCATTCAATGCTTCTTCTAATGATGCTAATCTTACTAATGCCATATGTTTTTATCTATGTTATTTTTAGGTTATTTTTATACTTATCAATATGAATGAATTTAATGGCTTACACATTTCCAATCCCTTTGAATAACTCTTTAATATAAGATTCTTCCTCACACATTTTGCCTTTGATATTACTTAGATGTAAAGTCTAACTGGGAGGATTGAATGATATAGATTTTGTCTCACTAAATCTTAGTTAAGATTGTTGAGGCATAAAAACTAAAGTTTATGGGGATTGAAATGGTAAAGGAAATTATATTTCTTAATAGTTGGAATAAAAGATTTTGAGTTTTTAACCAAAAAATACTTGATTGTTCAAATGATCTAAAGCATTTTGAGCATGAGAAAGTTTTTAAAATTGAACCAAAGCTGATGTCTTATTTTTAATATAGATTATCACCAACACATTTCCAAAATTTGACAATAAATTAAAAATGTTTAATGGTGTAATATTTTAATTAATGAGACCTCTCATGTAAACTACTTTAGATGGTTAGTTTTCTCTAAGAAATTAAGGTGAGACATAAGTATATGGATCTATATCTTAATTCTTTGATTTATCTTCCACTTCTGGAATTGAAAACATATAGGAATTTAGATATGTATTTTTTTCTGATGAAAATGCATGCATAATATCTTCATCAATAGGATCATGTTCACCATCATCAAATTATATTGATTTAAATGAGGAAAACTATTTGAATCGAGGGGAATCTCCATCATCAATAAATTCCAGCGATGTTTATATTTTAGAGGGTTCCCATTCATTTTTATATTCCTACATATCTTATTTATCATTTAAACTAGCTCTCGTTCTTTCATTACCAAAACTAGCAACACTCAATCTTATATCTTATTTTTGCTGGCCATTTTATATAACAGGTTGACTGTATATTTTGTGGCAATATTCTTTCTCATAAATATTCATAGTTTTTGTTGAATTCCTCTACTTAATTGCTTTGTAATCTACACCTCCTGAATTATTATTAAGAAATGTGACGTTTTGTAATGTCGAATAATAACTAAAAGTCATAAATGAAAATTTACACATTCATGATTGTTTAATCAAACAACTAACAACCATTTAATTACTACTAAGAAAACCTTGCTTACTATACAGTTGCCATCTCAACAAAACATTTCCATAGTTTTCCCTTCTCAAATATAAGAATTTTGTTCACCTCTCCACAATTAGAAAAATATCGATAGAACAATGAATGAGGAAGTATTATTGATTAGGGATTCTGCACTATCACCAACAATACTTTCGTACAGTCATTCTCAGATATCATAAATACAAAAAAATTAAAATATATATTTTTTATCAATTTTCAGTTTAAAAGTACATCCCAAACCCTAAAGATTCTAATTAAGCACATTCCCTTTCAAAATTCAACAGCCATTCATTTATTCAATAACTTGATGTGATTCTAAAAAATACCATTAAATATTGATCTCATTTATAATATGAAATAATAAAATCAACCAGTTTTTAATTCATTCCAAACTATGAATCTAACAATCAAATATTAAAAATATTTTTATAATAATTCAATATGTAAATCTGATTTCATTCAAATCGATTTCAAATTTTATATTACTTGATAAAAGAAAAATTATAAACAAAAAAGTGGAGCATTTTTGTTGTAAATTTCTTAGGAGAAAGTATGATTTTCATTAATCAAATATTTTAAATAATAAAAGATGCACAACAAAAAATTTTTAAATATGATAATTAATTCATTTTAGAATGGTTTGATGTTTGTATGTTGCTATAAGGTTTTTATATAAATAATGAGCTTTAGTTATATCATATTTTTATTAAATTCGAAAACATTAGTTCTTAAGAAATTAAATAAGACATTAAGAAAAATTGATCCTATATAAATGGATCCATTTCTATTAAGGAATGTTATGGCATATCAGCTATGAATGTGAATAATATTTTTATGTATATATTTTGGAATAAACTATTTAAAATTCTAATTGGATTTAAATCTATCTATTTTTTAAATATTTACATTTATAATTATAATTTAAAATATTGAATAGAATTAATAACGATTATTTTAATGATAAAAAAATTAAGATTTACTTAATCATTACAATTTATAAAACTGAATGAAAAAGATTATTTTGAAAATAGTAGAATATCTAAAGGATAGATAAATAATAAAATTTATGTATAAATATTTTTTATATCATTCTTTGATATTCCAAATACGGAATAGTGCAAATCCACTAAGAAAAGCTATGAGTAAAAAGATGATATCTTCAAATAATGCCAAAACACCACAAAAGGGAAGACTAAGAATTATTGGTTGAAACTTACAACTCAAAAAGAAATTGCAAAGAGACGAACCCATTAAAACCAAGTATGTCTACTATTGAAAATGTAATCCAACACAGTATCAATAAAATTTATACCCATTTGTACAAAACTAATAAATATGGATCTGAAACTATGCCCTTATATCCTCGATAAAAAATAAAACTCTAACTATGCAGAATATTTTACAATTAAATTGGATTGAAGGAAAACAAAAACATAAAACTATATAAGATGCGTATTCCTTCGATTCCATATCCAGCTTGAATGCTATTATCAATTATATTTAATAAAGTATAAATAACGATGAGAATACTTGACAACCATAATGATCTTACCAACAATCTATATTCAGGTTGTACTTCCTCAATATTGTAATGAATAACTTTTATCAAAGGTGGATAGTTGAAATCATCCCAATCTACATTTGATTTTGAATCTTTTTGATTAGATTTGAACTGCCTCAATGAATCATTCAAAACCGAATTAGCAACATAAGAAGCCATATTAAAATATTATAATTATTATTATTTAATTCAAGGAATTATCAGCAATTTATTAATTTAAAATTAATAAAATCGCAAACACTTATCGATTGATATTTCACATTTATTTTAGTAACTTAATATTAAATTAATAAAGAAATATTATAATTAGACTCATTTCCTAAGAAAGCTTTATACTTGCTCTTAAAATCAAGGAATTCATAGTATTTAAAAGACAATTGCTTAACTTATGGAATTAAAGAACAAAAGTAAAGGACTTTAGAACAAAATATTCTACAAATATTAATTGAAATAGAAAGATTTATTGGGTTTCAAATGAGAAAATTAAAGGAATGAACTATTCCAACTTATTTTAAAAGTTTGATTTAAATTTTATAAACATTGGTTGTTAGCAAAATCATGATGAGTAAAATTTTGTTATAAATAATTTTATATAATTATAATTCGTGTGTTATATTATTGTATTCTTTCTAATTAAGTTCAAGTTTATAATTATTTTTAATTAAGTATGAATGCAAAACTTGACTTTCCATGTAGATACTTTCTTTAAGGTATTTGTAGAGAAGGGGATTAATGCAGATATTCACATGACACGACATCTATTTAAAAAATAAATTTAGAAAGAAATTCTGATGGAAAATTACAAATAAACAATTAAAATGAATAAGAAAAACTAAAAAGGCCTGCTTATAGAGGCAAACAAAATACAAACAATAAATATGATAGGCCCTAATATGATTAATAATCTGAAGAGTTTGAAGATAATAAAGAAAGAAAAAGAAACTATGATTAAGGATATAAATTAAATATAACAAAGTAGAATGATAATTATTAAAGCAATAAGTAGGTGGGATAATAATAAATAAATAATTATAATGATGATAATAGAAGTAAGTTTTATTAAAAAATATAAGGGACATTTAATAATTTTAGAGGTTCATAATAAAACATGAATAATAATGTAAACTCTGATAGATGGGAACGATTTCAAGAAAATGATGAATAGAAATCCTATCAATTTAAAGGATTATAAAATAATTAAAGGGGAAGAGGAAGAGGAAGAGGTAACTCACGATTTTCAACATAATAAAGGGATTAGAAATATTTCAACAAAGGTTTTGATTAAAATGAACAATAAGGAATTTAAGAGTTTAATGGTAATTAAGAGGATAATATAAATATTGATTATATGCAAAATAAATAAAAAAGAGTTAAAAAGAATGACACTGTTGTTTAGTAAAGAGCTAAATTATTTAAATTAGAATAATATACAGAAATAAGTGAATTTGTAAAATTTCTTGGATTTTATTAATAAAAGCTAATCATTTTAAGATCAAATCAAGTTGAATTTTATGATAGTTCATACAAAATAAACGGAACTGATTTATTGGATGAAAATCTAAAAACAAACTTAGATCATATAGATAAAATATTTGTAAATGGTTGGGTATAAGAAAAATAAGATGGCAATCTTATCCTAATAATTGAATTCTTAAGAAAAGGGGAAAAAATCAAAAATTTACTTATATTTCCAAATTTATATTTATAATAATAATAATAATAATAATAATCTATTTTTATTATTAATGAGGTTTCATTAAAAAACATAGTATTTGCTGAAAAAGAATAAGATATAATTATAACTTTTTGTTAAGATGGTTTAATAAGAATATTTTAATTATGTGTTGATTAATATAAATATGTTTAACATTTCAACATAGAATAAACTATAGAGACAGTAATAAAAGTAGGAAGCAATTACTTAATTAGTACAAGGCAGAATAAAATTTTATTATATGATGGATAAAAATTAGAGAGAATATAATATTAATTTGATAAAATATGTACATAAATGATTATTGATGTGAATAGAGTGATATTAAAGTTGGATAATGAGAACGAATCTTCAATTTACATTTTATCATAAAACTTATAAGTAACTGGACCCATCTATAATGGAGGAAAATTTAATAGCTTTGCAGTAATTAAAAATTATGAGAATGATAAACTATTTATCCTAAGTGTAAATAATTAATTAGAGACATTAAAAGAAGTTGATAACAAATTATATTTATTTAATAAGCTTTAGAATTAGAGTGTTTAAAATATCTAAAAGTTTGAAGTTACAAATGAGAATATGCTAATCTAAAAATATATAATAGGAAATAATGGGTTACATATTAAAATATTTAGCATCATCCCTGAAGAATGATCATTATCTTATTTTGTAAATAATATTATACATCTTATTTGATAAAAAATTATATAATTACAAGAGAATCCTTACTTAAATAACTTTTTGTTGAAAATATTTTCGAAAAGTAAATTTTAATTTTTTTAATTGAATTTTCATATTCAATAATAGTATAACTCAAGCCTACTTTTAGTACTTATTTTATGGAGCTATAAAATAATTATTTTACATTTACTATTTATTTATTTAATAAAATAATAATATATGATAAATGTAGAATATTTAAATTTAGATTAGAAACATAAAAATAATTAAAGACTATTATTTATTTATAAATTTTAAAGTTATGAAAAAGATGAAGAAAAGTAATTACAATATACAACTATATTATTGATCAAATCTAAGCAATATTTTCAGCAAGATCATAACCTCACCATAATAATATTTTAATATTAGGACATATATATTTTTTAATAGTTATAATATTTGAAAAAAGGAACAATTCAATACATTTATGAAAATTTTGACTAAAGGTAGGAAAATGGATTAATAGATTGAAATCACTTTACTTTTCAAATCAAATATATGATTTTGATTGAATCTTCTTGACATCTAGATGTTATCCATTTATTCATTAATTCAGCTCACAAGAAAAGACACATCTAATTTTATCAAAGGTAAATAAATTAGCAGATTAATTTCTAACATCATATATAATTTGACATTAATCATTTTTATACTTCATATTTGCAATCTGCATCCATATCACAACTAATTGATTCTACTTTTCAAATAGAAATTTAATTATTTAAAAACATAGATTACTTCTTAAATCGAAACGAGAAATAGTTTTGCTATGAATGACTGATTAATAAATATAGAATAAGTTGTGTATTTGAAATTATTTATATTATGTTCGTTTATTTTTTATTTTAATATACTTTCATCTTCTTTCGTAATTTGTTATAAATTATAAAAAATGATGAAATTTTAGTTTTTCTTATATTTTCACTAATCATCTCTAAAATTGAAATATCACATTTTATAAAGGATAACGAAATTTCAAACAAATTTATACCATAATTTAGTTTCTTCTACGTAACATAATATGAGAATTGATCCTTTGTTAGAGGATAACGTTTTCTTTTAAACAAATCAAAGTTATTGCTAAATTTATCGTATAGGTATAACTTAATGATAGTAAAGAAATTAGATGTATAATTGTTATAACTGATTAATATATAAATCTTGATCATTTGATTTAATTATTAATAAATTTATGTAAGTACTTTAACCAATTAACGATCAATAATAGCCTGTAAAAATAACATCAGATTATCTGTTTCAAGAGGCTCCTTTGACTCGATGTATATATCATCCTCAATACATACGTCATTTTTGTAAAGAACCTTCTTGCTTGATGCCCTTATGTTAAGATTGTATATAAGTTCATCCTCATTAACATTCTCGATATAGTATATAATAATTCTAAATGATTTAGTTGACTCACTGGAAAGCACATTAACATAAGTTTACAAAGGATATGCTAGTAGAGCAAATGAAATAGCTACACATTAGACTGGTGACATCTTGCAAATAAGATAAGATCTACATAAATTAATTGATACAATAGTGGATGATGTATTGAATAAAGCAGATAAGAATTACTAATATGATTTAATTGTTTAATGGAGAAATTTGATAAAGAAACTGGAGAGATTAAGAGACCCAAATTACTGTTTGAAGGAAACTATTTTATATTTTGCAGATTAAGATAATTAGAATCCTTAATTAAAATATTAAGGAATCCCTATTTAAGTGAATTACGAAGCATTAGAACAAGCTAAGTTCCACCTTCATCATTTATTCATGGTGACATTAGAAGATGGAGAGTATTTCTTTAGACCAGGCGAAAGAACTGGAGATAACCCAATCAGAAGAGTATCAAGAATGATATATGATCCAGTTTTACCAGCACATGCAGATTATCAACCATATAATTATAGTCCTTAAAGGATTATGGTCACTTAGACAGTGTAACCTTAGCCGGCTATTTATCAAACATAAGTGCCTCTTCCACTCTAGACATAATAACAACCATCAATAGTATAAATAGTTCCATAAGTCTAACCTTATACATATATATAACCACAATAATAGCCATAAATATAAACTTAAGCTATACCATTAGCTTAACCTCCTCCTTAAGCATAACCTATTGTGATATAAAAAGCAGAACCTCCTTAACCATTAGTTTATTATTAAGAAAGTCCTATAAAAATGGTTTAACAAAAATAAGAGCCTGTAATTCAATAAATTACAGTACCTCAGACTACAATTCAACAATAGATTCCATAACCGTAGATTCCATAACCATAGATAATTTAATATGTTCAACCTGTAGTTAGAGCACCCTAGTAAACTGTTCCAACTGTTTATACAGTTTCAGCATCTAAACCATTTGCACCATTATAAGTAATTATTATATTTATCAAATCTAAGCAGAGTGGTGAATACTCCCATCCATATCCATTAGTATAGTAATGATGTTATATAATCAGAATGTTATTGATATTAACTCAATTTTCATGATTAATTTTTATTTTGCTTGGAATTGTAGCAAATAATTCATCTTTTTAATATTCAAATTAGGGAGACATTTCTATTTTGACATATTTTCTCTGATGGTTATTTTATAAAATTATTTATAATAAATCAAAATAACGCCAAAAAAGTCTTATATATTAAACTCAAAATGATGATAAGTGACTTTTAGTTTTTTTTGATATTTTGTATTTAAGAAAGTTTGATTTGATTTGTTAGCCTTTAATTAAAATTTATAAAATTATTTCCAATGTAGCATAATTAACCTGATTTGCTTTTGTTATAGTTGTTATGATAATTTCAGGTTTTTAGATTATATATAAATTATTATATTATTATAAAATACAATAAATATGAGTTTTGCAGTCAGAGATTAATTATATTTGAATAATTATTTAGTAAATGAGTTAGAAAAGATTTTAATGAAGAGGATTAATGATTCAATTAAGAATAAATTTGATGCGTATCATATATCGAATGAGTAGAGTTAGTTTATGAATGAGATAGGATTGATGTTTTATGATTTTGGATGTATATTGAAATATTTAATCACTATTTATTATTTGTTTTGATGAGAAGATTGTTTTTGTTCATAAATTTGTATATCACAATGGAGTTATTGATTTGTAAGGATGAGATGGGACTCACATTACAAATTGACAAGTCTATTTAGATACCACCATACAATTGTACTCTTAATGTAAACAATGAAAAATTAATGAATATGACATCTTTGGGTGGCTAACTTAAAGTGATCGGAACTGAATTACTATTGTCTTAAACAGTAACTTTGATTGGATTCAAGGTTGTTGAATTCCAGAACATCATTATAGACACATAAACAGACTCAATAAATATCATAGGCTAAGCTCTGCTATAGAACGTCACTCTATTAAGAAATTGTTAAATTAGAAGTACTTAAACAAAGATTTATGACTCTTAAATAATTGGAATGACAATTCAAAATAGGACAGTCTTTTAATCTCCTATTGATGTTGATGGACTCCTTATTCAAGATTGTACATTTTTTAAAAGTTAACTAAGTTCATAAACGAGTTACTTAAGAAAAATTACAGTAAATTAAGTAAGTTTTATTAATTCAACTCTATCACCTCAAACTTACCTTAACATATTCAGTCTCAATAATTCATTTTTAGTTTAAAGCATTTTGATTGAAACAGATATTTCCTAAGAAATCACTATATCAAACACATATTTAACTCTCTCGACTGCAATTCTGGCCAAGGGAGCACTCTACACTTCATTTAACAATGTGACTCTATCTTAAAGTTATTTGATACAACTTCAAAGTGAAAATTAAATTAAGATTTCCAGTTTAAATATTTAAAGAATAATATCAGATTCTCCGTTGATAATTGCAGAAAGCTAATATGTCTCTGTAGATAATAGTACAATTACTGAAATTGAGAGCAAAACGTTATTTTCTATAAATAGTCAGAATATCTTTATATAAGAAATATCTATATCCTCTTTGATAGGCTCAATATTGATCTCACCAACCAATCAAACCAATGTAATTCTAAACTATTTGAATATATAAAATAGTTAAACTAATTATCTATTCTAAATTAATGGAGCATTATCACTTTCAAAAGGTAATTTCAATTCCTTATTTGGAATGCTCATTTATTCATAAACTATTAGATAATTAAATATTGATTAAGTGAACTTTAAATAAATTAATAAATCTGTATTAATTAATTTAATAGAAACATCTCTTATATAATTAACTAATATTCTAATTGAGAATTGCTCTTCAATTTAATTTGCAAAACTACAAACTGTTATTTATCTATAGATAAAAAATCTAACAATTAATAATTGCAATGAATGTAATTTCTTAACTTTAAATGCAACTTAGGCAGATCTGAATTATATCAAAATATTTCAAATTAGCAACTTTCTTAATCCATTAATCTATACATTAGAAACGGATATAAATATCAAAGGAATGTATTTGAGTGATATCTTTCATAATAATAAAGATTTAATAACATTAGAAGATTGCAAATAATTGATATTTAATGATCTGCAATTTATTAATGTTGAGTGTCCATACTGTAATGGAATTTTAATGATTAAAGATAGTGATTAAATTGAAATATCAAAATCAATATTCAAAAATACTCAAACTTAGTTTGGCTATATCAATGGTTATAATATCAAAAATTTTGTAGCCAACAATAATACTTTTAAAAATATCTCTGCTAATTTAGGATCTGCTTATTTATTATCAAATACAACAATATAAATATATGGAAATCAATTCAATGATCTTATATCAACAGAAGGAGGAGTCATCTTTCTAAATTAAACGTAGTCCTATTATATTTAATAGAATCTATATAATAATTGTTCAATGAAAACAAGCAAACAAATTTACTAAACTACTAATCAAATTTTAGAGCCTGATATATTAACTTATATTTCAGGACCTGTGTATCTTGTATTTAATAATAATAATTATTTATTTGATGATTTAATAAAAAAAAAGTAGATAATTCATATAGAAAATTATAAAAGTGGTTAATAATTAAATTTGAAATTAGCAATTTTAGATAGTGGATAAAATAAAATCTGTAGTTTTACTAACGATTTAGGAATATCAGAGAATATATTTTAATTTAATTAATTGCAATGTTAATATGAAGTGAAATATTCTTATTATTAATCACTACCAAAAAATGAAACAATTTCAGTAATAATTGAGTTTCAATCATTAAAATTCTATAATGATACCTATAAGTTACCATTATATTTGAATATTGTTTAATGTGACGTTGGAGAAGAATGGGAAAATTAATCATGTCTTAAGTGTCCATTTGGATCTTATAGTTTAGAGAATTTCGCTCCTTGTTAATAGTGTATAACTTCAATAGAATCATGTCCTGGAGGTTCAGAATTAGTTGTAAAATAAGGATATTGGAGAGCAAATAAATCTACTGATAGTATTGAATATTGTTAATTATCTATTGCATAATGTTTAGGTGGATCAGATGAATTTACTTGTAGTTAAGGTTATACTGGAGCATTGTGTAAAGATTGTGATTACTATGGAGAACATTGGAATAATTCTTATACTCGTAGTTTGGGTGGAGGTTGCAAAATATGTGAAAATGATATTTTCAATATTTTCAAAATAATATTCTCTTTTTCATGGATTCTCATAGCATTATTCATATCAATTAGAGGAAGTTTAAGGTTGGTTAGAGCATAATTATCTGCTCATTATTTAAGAATGATGGGCATATTTTTGGCAACTAAATCTACAATGGTAATTGATTAAACTGAAATTTTAATTAAGCTATTCTCAAGCTACTTTTAATTGATTTCAATTTTACAAGTAATTGATTTTGATTTTCCAACTCCAATATCAATTATAGCTTAAGCTATTGGGAATCCATTGTCTACTTTAGGATATTCGATTGAATGTTTTCTATTGAATTCACAATTATAAATTGAAATAGTATATTTGAGATTATTTTGGAACTTATTTGTATCTTTATTGTTTGTATTTTCCTTTGTGTTCTATTATACTCTCATTTAAATATGCAAATAAGGTCAAATGGAAAATTCTATTCAAACTATTTTCATTGCTTCTCTGATTCAAGTTAATTTTTATTTTTAAGGAGATATTATTGAAGGTTTATTACAATTAATGTTTTGTATTAAAGCCTCAGGTTAGTATTATATTTAGGCTGCTACATCCTATATGTGTTATACAGAAGAATACTATCTTTACTTAAAACTACTTATAGTACCCACCTTAATTTTTGTTGGAATCATATCTCCATTGTTTTATATTATTAAATTATTCAGAAATAGAAACAAATTATGGACTTGTCATTTACGTATGCCTTATGGATATCTATATGTAGAATATAAAAATAATTATTATTATTGGGAATTTGTGTGTTTCTTTGTTAAATCTTTATTTTATTTATTGGAAACTCTTTTGATACAAGACATCAAGTTAATGTTTTTATTTGCAATTCTTATTTTGCTAATTTATCTAGAATTACTTAATAAACATCATCCTTACATTGAAAAATAATACAATTATATTGATAAGATCTCAACACAATTGGCTATGGTAACTCTCATTTTGTCCTATAGTTAAGACAAAAATCCATATATCTCATTGGTTTATATTTTATCAATTTTATGTTCAGTATTAAACTTATTATATTGTACATATATTACGTCGAAGATTATTAGAGAATATTTATCAAGTTTAAAGTAATAACATATTGAAAGGATTATTAATCTTATGATTCGTTATCCTTGTATTAAGTATTGTATAAAAAAACCAAAAAACTATCAAAATAAAAGAAAAGCCTGTTTACTTTGGAAGAAAGTTAGAGAATATGTAATGGAATTCATTGAGAAATTAAAATTATAGAAATCAAATAATAATCTTAATTAAGATTATTAAATGTAATCAAGTACTCATCGGCCAAACACTTCATCAACAAATACTTCTATTAGTTTGCTTAATTCAATGCCACCACAATTATTAAAATATATGTAAGAAAAAGTATTGATTAAAAAATAGAAAACACAATAAGAATAATTCAAAAATATCCCCTGAGATAGAAAGTCGATTATCATCTAAAAAGAATTTAGATTAAAATGACTTTAACAGTGTTGTTTCAGCTTATATAAATCCAAATAATAGCGTTGATGCCGAAACACCAAAACTTCCCAAAAAAAGTACTGTCTCAAGTATTTTTTCTTATGTAGTCAATAATCATGGATAAACCTCATTGTGAATATGAATTTAATTTACTTAATATTATTAATTTATAAATTGAAAAAATAAATAAATAAAATAATAATAATATAATTTTATATATGGATTAGAACTATTTAAATATTGAGAATAAGAGTAGTAGTAGCTGTACTGTTCTGAAAATTAGAATTATCAAGAATTAAATTATAATAAATTTTATATATTTATTAAATGAGTTTTTCAACAACTTGTGAATTTGATCATCATAATAAAACTTTGCATCGAAAATTCAAGAGTTTACATTTAAAAAAACAATAAGATCCTTTTATAACAGATAAGCCATTTGAAACTAGAACTCATGGGCATTAATTTGAATAACATTTTTTACATTATCTTAAAGGAGATCTTAATGTGTCAAATTTAATATAAACATTGAATTGTCCTAGATTAACAGCAGAAAATTAAATTCCTCCAAAGGAAGTGTTGTCTCTAAAAATACGTCAGTAAACTGAATAAAGAAGAAACTATTTAAAGAGTAAAATATAAAAAGTGAGAAATCTAATCAAAGAAAAAGTAGAAATAAAGAAACCACATAATGAAGAGATGCGTTAAGGAAATGCATAAACTCTTACAATAGTATAAACAATATTAGACATTGCAAATCATAAGGAAAATGCAATAAGTTATTAAGAGAAATTGATGCCTAAATCAAAGAGTTTAAAACATTATAGACTTAATTATGATAATGTAGAACCAATTTGTAAAATGTAAAGGGATTTTATTGATGCAATCCCTCCAAGATAATATTTAAAATCAGTATTAGAAAATAATGCATAGTTGTATTTACAGGAATTACAGTTAAGGGCAGAACAACACGAAAATAATATAAATAAATTAGTACGACTAAGTATATAAAACAAAAAGAAAAATTTTACTTTGTTTCATAAAGCAGCTAAAACAGATAGAAGAAATTAAGATGGTATTTTAACAATAGGTGATGTATAATTATATGATTATCTTTATAATAATCCAAAAGGAGTAAGGATTGAAAAAAATCCAAAATATATTTAAAATGTAATTGACTCTGGTGTTGATTTTAGAAAAAATTTAGGTAGACGATTATAAGTTAATCGTCATAAAAAAACTCATTATAATTAAGATCCTCCTGAAAACTCTGATGATTCTTGTGCTTCTTCTTTATAATCTGCTTGCGAGATTAAATTAGATAATTATTATGGAGAAACTAGAGAATGGAAACGCAAATAATATTTACAATTACCAAGACGCATTAAATAATTGATTGCTCTAGAAGAATTAAATTAGTATTCACTATTTTATCATTTAGGAAAGCCATTCACACAACAGTTAATAAGTTGTAATCTTAATGATAATAAAAATTTAATTCTTTAACGATTAACAATTTTTTATTAATATTTGTCCTTCCAATATAAATCTTTCTCTTCCAATAATATCAAAATTAATAATCAATATTAAAAGTTTAGAATCCTATCAAAAAAATTGTATCTTTGAAAATTCTTTAAAATTATATTTATGATTTCAATTATTCAAGGTTCTAAAAATTATATTTACAATTAAACAAATTTGAAATTTGAATATATAAATTTTTACTAAAAAATAACACTTAATCATCATATGTTAATAAATCCTTGTTGACTTTTATATATATTAATGAATAGTTAAATTAGTATATCCAATAATTTTGTCAATACAAATTACTAATATAATAATTTATTTTTTTTTTATTTATGAATAGACTTTTAATTACATAAACAGGTGAATAGCTTAGAAAGGAAATCAGATAATAAGCTTATTAAGAAAGACCTGCAAAGTAAATTAAAAAAAAAGAATAACGTTTACCAGAGCTTACTCGTTAACCAACCAATTTGTTTATTGATAGTGAAAGAGATAATATTTTATATCAAAAAACCTTATCTGAGGTGGCCCTTTCTAATCTTAGTCGAGTAGCAAGTCTTAGCTTATTGGGTCAGAGAAGCAAAAATAAATTAGAAAGTCATATTAGAGGAGAGTTAAATCTTCCCAATAACTTTTAGTATTTAAATTAGAATCTTGACAAATAAATAAATAAGATTCTGTCAGATAAGGGTATAATCTACCTTATGTTAAAGATTTGTAAACCAAGAGAAAAAGACATCTTTTGTCAGAATTGAAACGAATTGAAAAAAAAAGAACAACTTCCCATAATGATGATAACTCAATTTTCTCTTCATGTATAGAAGACTATGATAAAAATCAAAAAATGACTGCCATTATAAATGCAGAAGGCAAATTAGCATAATTGACAAGAAGATATAAGTAAAAAGAATTGAATGATTAAAAATTAAAGTTGAATTTAAACATAAGTTTAGAAAAGATGTAAGAACGCAAAAATATGCTAATTGACGCTATTAATCCTTTGAGTCCAACCTAAATGAGAATTAATTCTTAGAGATAATTTGATTAAATGTTTTATGACAATTCAGAGGAACGGTTTCATAATAGATTATAAGAAAAACATATTAAACAAATGAATTAGGTATGGGATCAACATCAATTTCCAAAATAAACAAAACGTTGGACATAATTTATTGAAAATGCTAAATAAAAGAAAAAATAGTGATTTATTTTTATTATATCATAAAATACTATTATATCAATAAAAATTCGGCTTATCTTTAGAAATTTTGGCAGCATCTTCTTAAAATTCTCCTTCATTCAATTCAATTAAGGATTTATTAAATTATTCAAGTAATTAGTCTTCTGATATAGCTTTTTCAATATTAGTTTCTTCTCCACTTTTAATAGCTTCTATCAATGATAAACTAGTATTTTTATCATATTCTATCATTCTAATAATCATTTAATATAAAAATATTTTAGGATCTACTAATTTTTAAAATTCTGGATGCAACATAATAGATGTTTATATAATTGAAAAGAAAGCATTGAACATCATATAAATCTAGATGGCACATGGCCAATTAGCTAAAAATGGTAACCATAATATTAATAGAAACTAACCAACGTTACGTAATTTGGATGGCAAAGTATCTTTATTTTCTGGAGTTATGAATCTTTGTAAATTGTAATAATAACAAATAACTGTTAAAGATGGAACAATAAAATATGGATCCATATTAGATAGAGACTATATATTTAAATGGATAAATAAATACAGGTATCCATAAAAAAGCAGTGTTTTTAAAGGATTCATCAATTAAAAGTCTACGAATACTCCAAATTAATGTAATAAGCATTGGTATATGGAATACATTATATAGAAAGAGTCTCATCCATTTCAATCTTTAAGAGTGAACAATTTTGTATGAAAGTTTTCCAAGAGTGAGTAACTTTTTTGATTTTGAATAATTTGTTTTATCTATAAGTCTTTTCATTTATGCAATAGCGGGTATAACAGTTGCTAATCTTGTAGTTCTTTTCATTTATAAATATATTAAGGGAAGAAGAGTGGACCTTGCAATAATACAAGTAATGCTTAATACACCTACCCAAGGTATGTGACAATCATGTAAATAAGTCAGTATTCCACTCCCAAAATCAACAACAGGATCAAATACTTATAATGGACCTGGCAATGAAGCCATAATATCAGGATCAAAAAATATCAATCTATCAAAAAATGGTTGATTTTATTCTAAGGCTTCCATTTTTTATTATATTTAAGGGCTTGGTGCTATGGGACTCATTTAACCAACATAAAATTTAGGTAAATAATTGAATCTTGGTGTGAACCTTAAAAATTTAATCATTATATTTAATTATTATTATCGATTCTTTCAATTATTATTAACTAAATAAAAAACACTGTAGATAAATATATATTTATGGATTGTAACTAAATAAATAGAATACTACCTATTTAAAGAAATCCTGATTAAGAGATTGGAAATATAAAAAATAATATTCAAAAAGAACTTAAGATTATATCTAAAAAGTTTAGTAAAGATCATATTAAGTATGTGAATAATCTTTATTTTACAATTAAGAATAGTATACTAATTAGAATTTAAAGCAAATAATAATCTTTATTATCAATAAGCAATTTGAAATGATATGTGAATTGTTAATTTTTTAAAAAGAAAGAATTCATTGAAAACCTTTTAATTCTATAAAATATAAGTTTGTATTGGTATTGCTAAAATGATAAATCAAACCTAAAAAGGATAAAATTATTCCTTAACAAAAAATTATGTTTTAAAGGTTTATGATTATGTTTGACAATATATTCTTACTATAACAAAGAGATCACGATTTAATAGAAATGGATATATCATCGAAATGCTATACAGAAATAGATAATAGATAATTAAATGAAGTCTTTGGAAATTACTTAAATCAAAAGATGATGCTTTATTTTAGGGCAAATTTTATAAAGAAAAAGTAAATTATTAAATTCTCTTATTTAGAATGTTAGTTTACCCTAAATATCGATGAATCAGTTAGTTTAGATAAATAAAAAGAATTGATTGAGAAAATACATTAATTAATCATTCTAAATTAACAACCTTTAAAAAATATTTATATATTTATAACTATAAAAACAACCTTAAAAATTTTTTTCTAATCATCTCATTACCATCATAATAATGAATTATAGGTTATAATTCTTTTTTTAAATGGAATTATGTTTCAAAAAAGTTTATAAAAAAGATTATAATATTAGCAATCAAATCTAGCTTCATTATAATAGATTTGCAAACTTCTTAAAACATGAAAGATTAGTTATTATAAAAGTCCCTTTATCTACTAATTTCAATTTAAGTCTATAATAATATATGTAGTAATATTATTATTTTATAATATCCTTTGAACAATGTTGATAACAGAGTAAGTTTATTTTATATTATAAAAAATATTAAGATATATAAATCCTAAAGTTAAACTTAGTGAAATGTATTACATATATTAGATAATTTACAATATAAAAAATAAAATAAAATTGTTTTAAACATATTTTCGGGAAATTTTAGGGATTAATAAAAATTATAATTAAATCTTATAATAGATATTTTGAAGAGAAATAAAATATAAAGAATTATAAAGGCATAATCTATTTTACATATAAATGATTGCCTAGTTGTCCTAAATGAATATATATAATTTTTATATATATTTTAAAAATTTAATGATTTAACTGTCTTCTGTAGAGAGAACAACCATGATAGAGTTATTCTCCACTTTTTTTGATCGCTTAAGTTCTCATAATTCGCAGAGAGAGTAAATGCTAAAATCATTGTACTAATTTAAAGCATTACTATATGCAAACGATCCAGGAATAGAAAAATATTTACATGATTTGTAAGGACAAAAATCTCCGCTCAAAAGAGATAACTCATAAACTAAGAAATCAAGTAGTATTAGAAAAGAGCAAGAACCTATTATGCGTCACCCAAAAAGAAAAACATTAGGTTGCGGACATGAAATTGATGTAATAGATTCTTCAGGAGAATGCCTTATTTGTACGTCATAATCTGTAAGATTAACTATCTAAATAGCCTTTTGATGAATTTAAATCCAAATGTGCAAATGTTTTTAAAGTTTTACAATTATTGGACAATGATGATTTCTTCAGATCTTTACAATAACTAGATGTAGTTCTATTGTTAATTCAATTAGGATCCTTTAACTATATCTCTATCTAAATAAAGATGTCAATCCTCTACAGGTGAATTATTTAAAGATCCTATGAATTATTCGAGAATGGCATTAGCAGAATAACAAACCAATATTCAACAAATTATTAGAAGATGCCTGAGATGCAATAAGGATATACAAAACCATGATTCCAAAAACATTAGTTACTTCTGTAATTCTTGTAAAAACTTTTGATTTTCATATTTTTGGTATGACTTAAAAACTAGTTAATATTCTTAAGAACTATTTCATCTATTATATTAATTATTACACTATATACTCTAAATAATAAAGAAGATCTTCTAAGGTAATAATAAAAAATATTTTGTATCTTATACTAAGATACATAATCTTTTCATATAACCTAAGGAAATTAATATCACTATTCTTATGTTTTAATAATAGAATTTTTTGTATATCTAGAATTACAGACTAAGTTCATAAGAACTATTGATAATAGTTTTAAATATGTTTTTATTTCCAATTATCTTAAGTATTCTAAATTAGTAACTTTCAAACTTTTTATGATGATGGAATCTATAATATAAAAATAAAAGATAAAGAAATAAACTTTTTTCACAAAATATAAATTAGTTTCAGCTGACATAAAAACAATTCTGATGATAATAAAATTTAGTGTAATCTGATTTTATAGAGATTGTTTCAGAAAAATTGTTAAAAATGTCTTAAAATTTGAGAATGAAGAAAGATTCCTTTCTCATAATTATATTGATAAATGAGTATGAATAAATGAAGTAAACTTTTTGAGCAAAAATGATTTATAGTTTGTGTTTTGAAATATTAATTAATTATAATATGATAATATTTTCAAAATTCTTAATGAATTTATTAATAAATATACTTCATAATTTAATAAGCTGTTATTAATTAAGATTATTATGATTTAATAAAATTTAAATTGATTGAAATTTAAATAATAATGATCTAAATGAAATTGATTTAATGTTATTATTATTATTATTTACTTTTCAATAATCATTTTAGAAGGGATTGCTTCAATTACTAGATAGCTTCATAATCTTGTGGACAATTACAATTAGTAAACTTAAATCTCGAATTGCTGCTATCACCATCCACTTAGATAAGTATAAATGATACTTTTTTGTATAATAGCTTCTAATCTCTTTTCCATGTCGATTGATTTTTATTATATAGGTATTTCGATTGTTTATGTTTCCTCTATCATCTATTATTATTGCTGAAGTTATGGCTGCTCAGGAATACGATCTACAATGCTATCTTCAATCATTCTATCAAGAATATTTTAAGTGTTTAGGAAGATAGATTTTTAGAGAGCATTTTTGTAGTTGATTTTGGTATAGAATTTTTTGAAATTTTCTTAAGCTATTTTTTGGGAGTAAGAAAAGAGCCATTTAGAATTGTTCATCTCTTCCTGGCATAGAATAGAGGCATACTTTTTTAATGACTTGAGTCGATTCTTTATCCTTTGGATGTTGGTGCAAATAAACACAGTCTTTAATTTTACATTACTATCCTTTGAGAAAATTGGTGCAGTATTTGGTTGTACCAAAAGATGCTTTCACATATCTATCATGAAGTGGAAACCTTTCACAAGCCGTAAATTTTAAATAAAATATTTACTAAAATAGCAAGAGATGCTTCCTATTCATTTCTATAAGTAATATAGGCAGCATGCGAAGGTGGATTAAAAGTATTGCTCTAAATAACAATTAATTTTTGGATTTAACCATACTGTCCAAAATATTCTGGTCTCTTTAATAGCTTTTGACTTAATGAAATATTTTATACATCTTCTTTTGCTATAGAAGGTGCCAAGCCAATTACATAGATTAAATTTTTGCATATAATTCTAATTTCAGCCAAAAGGGTTTTATTCTAAAGATTTATCTCCTTAAAGTTGTAAAGAAACCTTGGAGATTCTTATTGATCATCACTGTAACATTCATCTGAATTGTCTGAATTATGCATTTTAATTATTTATTATCATCTATATAATCTGATATATATATATATATATTTATCAATGATCTTGAGCTGCTAAAATTTTATTCAATGTCTCTTCTAATACACTAAGAACATCATTTTCAGTTGCTTCTCTTATAGATTTCTCTTAATCTATCTCTTTCTTAATTCTATTCACAACATCCTTAAGCATCTCAAAAAGGCTCTATTCTCCTTATTGTCTATTTATCCTTTCTTATTAGATTATTTAAGATAATCTCTATAATTCCTCACTCAATTTTGCATTTATATTTCTGTCCATCTCATCTCTTTCCTTTATATTTTATTGCAACATCTCCTATAATTGCGGCAAATCACTCTTTTTATACTTATTCAACATTCTACCTCTAAACAATTATTAATTTCTTTAATTTATTGATTCCTCTCACTCTTCTCTTAACTGATTTACTCTTTCAATTCTTGAATATCTTTTTCTACTTATTCATTGAACTTTTATTAACACTCCTATCTCTACTTGCCCAACTCCTCCAACTTTTCATTTACACTCTCTTCTGCTTTCTTCATATCCTCTATCATCTATTATTCATCTTCCTCCTTTGGTTCCTATTCACTCAACACTTATTAAACATATTCTAATCCTTCTGTTATTTTTGAGATCTTTCCCTCTAAAGTATCCTTTAAATCCTTTATGGCAATTTCTAAAATTTCCACTCTCTCCTCTGCTTCCTTTATCCTTGAAGTCTTTCAATCATACAATTAATATTTACCTAATCTTTACGTCCCAACGTAAGTTCACTTAATTAACCGACAATCTTTTCTGCTCTACTTCTTGTAGGTGAGTAAGGTCTGCTCATGAATAAATTTTATTTATATTAATATTAATTATCACATCATTGAATATAAAATTAACTTATCTGTTACAAACACATTTTAACACATTTTTATTAATTATTTCAATTTTATTCTTCTTAAATTATCAATAAGATAATTTATTCAATATACTAGATATAAATATATATAGATTAATACAAATTAATAAATTAGATTTTTATTTTATTTCATATTTAAATTGAAATTCCTAACTTTTTGAGCTCTTCAATCTTCTTTTTAACTCTAAATTAATTGATAAGATTTTGACCCAAATATACAGTTTTGATATGGATTTAAATCTACTTTTGAATAGAATTCATTATCATATCCAAAAACTTTTCTGTAATAACATTTGATTATAAATATAAAACTTAACAATGTAATTCCATCAATTTCATAGCACCTACATCACTTATACGATTTCTCATTAATTTAATTATTTTAACTTTTTTATTTCTTATTTATTCTTCTAATATCATAATTCCATCATCTCCAAGATCTGAAAAGATACAATAAAAATTAATACCTTATTATGATAAATCTAAATAATCACCATTACAATTAAATAGAATAGATTCTACTTTTGTATTTAATTTTTTCTTAACTACTGGTTTTTTTGGAGATGCAGATTATTGTCTATTTTATACTTTAGGTGAAACTAAAGCAAATTATTATGAAGCTCTTTTTTAATGGGGTTCTTATGGACTAATAGCATTTTGAGAGATATTATTTGATGAAGGTTAAGATTGACAAGTAGATTCTGGTACAGATGATCCCAAAAATTCATTATGAAATGGTTTTTCATCAATTTCTTTTAAGAAACTTTAATCTATAATTGATAAATCTTTAAGAATGTTAGGTTCATCAAACTACGTTTATTCATATTAATTATTTGCAGGTATAGCATTTATGATATCTTGAAGATTTTTTTAGAATTTGAGTAAATATTCATCTATTTCTTCAAGAATTTTCTTTCCTTATTTATTAGATGAATCTTATAAAAATAAATTGTAAGGAATTTGTCCCTTCTCTTTAGCTTCATTATATTCATGAATTTTTTGATTAGATCTAATTGATATTAATAATTAGATACCCAAGTATCCACATATCAGCTTTATCAAGAATAGAAGTAATAGCAATAGTCTCTTTTTTACAAAATTGATCTTCTAACAGTTTATACTTTTATTCTATTTCTTCAAGTACTTTTTATTATTTGGCAAGTATCTAATTGATAATTTCCTAAAATTATTTATGTAAGATACTTTGAACTGTTCTTCAGCAAGAGTTTATTATTATTTTATACAGAGTCTAATTTAATCATGAATCTTCTTATTAATTAATGGTAACTTAAGTGATTTAATCTTATCTTAGATTGTAAGAGTTAAATTCTAAGTATGCATTAAATTATCTTAGATTTATTTGTTCAAAGACTTAATAATGAATAAAATAAAACATTTACTTCTACATTTTAAATATCATGTGATTTATGAATACCAAACAAAGCACAATTTGCACAAATTCTGCACCTATCATCGATGCAAATAAGTTCAAGCAGTTTGTGGTGTTATGGACATTATTACAATTTGTCTTAGTTCTCTGCTATATCATTATCTTGGTTTTTGGAAATGATCCTAAAGACAGCTTAATTGATAGGATAAAGTGTAAGATCTTCAGGTTATAGCAATCTGATAAATTAAGAATTAATACCCATCTTCAGGACATATGATCTTACATGATTATTTGAGACATTTCATACACATTGAATGCCCACATTTTGGTAACATTTAAGGTGTTCGAGTATATTTATCAAAATTCATTTTACATTGTGGACAATGAAGCAATTCTTAATTCATTAATTTTATATTATTTTTATATATATTTGAATTTAACTGAAACAAGCAATGGAAAATATACAAGTTGCAGTCCGTATACGTCCCGATCCTGAACCTTCCATATGGGCAATTCACGATCAACATATATTTCTTAATAATCAAATGAGAAAACCTTAAAATGGCTAAGGTCGTACAACTTTTGCTTTTGATCATTGCTTTAGTTAAGAAAGCAAAAACGTTGATATCTATACCAAAGAAGTAAAATCTTTAGTACTTGGATCTACTAATGGCATCAATGGCACTATATTTTTATACGGTTAAACTGGTAGTGGCAAAACTTACACTATGTTAGGTAAGACTAATGATGAAGGTGTTTTATTATAAAGTTTTTAAGATTTATTTGCTAAAATTGAAGCTGATCTAAACAAGACATATGTTTTACGTTGCTCTTATTTTGAAATCTACAATGAATAAATATTTGATCTCTTAAAACCATCATCTAAATTGTAAGAGACCTTATAAGTTAATGAAGATCAAAAGAAAGAATTCTATGTCAAAGGACTTATTGAATAATCTGTATCATCCATAAATGAAATCTTTGATGTTCTTAAAAGAGGCGAAATTAATCGACATTACGCTTAAACTGCCATGAATCATAATAGTTCTAGATCTCATGCTATATTTAGACTCTATGTACAATCTATTACTAATAATTTTATTCGACAATATAGAAGAGAACAATCTTAACATAAATTTCCTACTTTAGAATAATTAGAAGCAGAAAACAATTAATTCAAAGGTGCTATGGTTACTGAAAGTGTTCTCAATTTTGTAGATTTGGCAGGATCTGAAAAGGTATCTAATCATTTTGAAGATAACGAAATTTAAGACACTAATAGAAGAGTTAAAGAAGGTCAATATATAAATAAAAGTCTATTTTTTCTAACTTAAGTCATTTATTTAAAAGCTGAAGATAAAGGTCATGTACCTTTTAGAAATTCGTCATTAACTAAAATTCTTAAATCAAGTCTAGATGGATCATCAAGAACTTTGATTATATTATGTATTAATTCTGCAGCTCTTCATTTTGATTATTCAATTTCCACTTTAAGATTTGGTATGAATGCAAAAAAGATCGAAACTAAAGTTTTAGCAAATATCAATTATTAAAATGATGATGAAGCTTTAAAAATCTTGCTATCTGATTATGAAAAGAAATTACATGATTATGACAAAATTAGAGCAGAAGAAAAAGAATCATTTGAATAACAATTAAATCAATTATAAAATGAGAATCAATTATTATAAAATAGAATAACAACTTAAAATGCTTAAAATTTCAAATTAATTCCTAAACTATATAAAGAAATTACTTGGGCAGATAGATTCAAATATGATCTACATTGTAATGGTGCAGGTGACATTCTTGTAACTAATTAAAAAATCAAAAAACCCCCTCAACATGATTGTTAAGGTAAATTAGTTTTAAATGCTTTAAAAGTAAGTGAACAAAACAAAAAGATACTAATTTCTAATTTTGAGTTAGTTAAAATATAATATCTCTAATTAAATGAATAATATAATCAAAGTAAGATATAAATTTAATCATAAAAAGAATAAATTCAACAATTAAATACTTAATATAATAATTTATATAATTATGCATAAGAAATGAAATAATAGTTAAATTTCGATGCTAAAAAACTTGAAAACTAAGAATTGCAATAAATCATTTAGTTTTATTAAAGTTAGTTATTAAAATTACAAATTGAATTGAATGAAAGAGGGTAAAACACTAATTTATTAATTAATAATTTTTATAATTTAGAATAATTCTAACTGAGTGAATAAAAGCAAATTGAAATAGATAAAAACGAATATCAATAAATAAATTTAGATGAAATCATTTATAATAATCTAAAAAGTGTAGAGATGGTTTAAGAGTAAGAAATAGATTAGAGTGTTGAATCTGAAGAATTCTTTAAAATCGACTTTCCTACCTATTTACATCATTCAAATAATATTACTAAACAAACTATGAATGAAACTACATCATAATAAACTGTTTAAGATTTAAGTGAAATTAACTTTAAGACTGTATTATAAAGTTTTATTAGCGAAATGGATGTTCTATAACCTTCCAATCTGAGTCATCATAAAAATAACAGTACATCTTGCAATAAAAAATAAACAGTAAAATATAAGACTCCTGATAAATTAAAAAAATAAAGCACAAGCCAAACTACAATAAGAGGAAAATAAAATATAGAACCTACTCGTTAAAGTTGTAATAATATTCCCAAACCAAAAGTAAGACCTAGACCTAGTGGTAATGGAAACGAAGAGTTATCTCTATTGTTGAACAATACTTAAATGAGTAAATATTGAATTATTTTTAATTATCATTTATTTATGGAAGAAGCACGTGATTTTTAACATGTTGGTTAAAAGATATTAACCATTGACAAGTTGTGTTATAAGAAGTGTCTAAAGAATTATGAACGTGCTATGAATGTTAAGGAAGAAGCTTGCTTAAGTATTAAAATTAATTAATCTTAGAAAATTGTTTAACCAAAGTTATCAATGGAATAGATTTTTTACATAATCTCAATAATAAAGGAGGTTTAGATAGAGCGCCATTTAAAACTGAAGGGGGTTTCTGGTCTAAGTGAGAGTTTATTAATATTTATTACTAAAATATGACTGATCAACCATACTTAAGTCTCTCTAAAGTAAGGAGTTCTCACTCTCATCATGTTTATCAAAATAAACTGATATTGCAACTTGATGAAGATGATCATTAACATATACCAATGTTTCTTAAAAATACAAGCAAGAGTAAACATCAAGACAAGGGAACCCTATCAAAATCTAAAATATAGAATCTTGCTTAATTATAAGAGATGTTTAAGCAGTTCAAGCAATATTAATGTTCAATTTAATCATAGACTCCTGCGATTTAAACGATAAAATCAAGTTAAATCTCTAGGAAACATTAATCTCAATCTAAAAGTACAATTGATGCAAAAGAGGTTTCATTTGAAGATAAATAGAAAGTGATGAATTAAGCTAGAAAAACAATGTATCGTATAGTGATGGATAATAAGTTGAGAAGTTAATCAATAAAAGATTATGGGTTCAATTTGAGACCTTTGTTTAATTAGGTAATACAGAAAAATGACAATGTTTTAGAATAAAAAAGTAATATTTAAATAATTAGCTAGTTCAGGAACATAGATAAGAAAAAAGGAAATCTGACCTATTTTCAAGGAGTCCATTCTCTAATGCTTATTATGCAACAAAAGCTCTATCAAAAAGATCTCGTATGAATGTTTACGAACGTCTAGCCCAAAATCTGCCTGCTGATTCACGATTCCACTACGAATGATATTAATATTAAAAAAGATTTAAAATGACCAACGCACAAGAGCGTATGTAGCAAGACTACATTTGGATTCGAGACCAATCTACTGGTGATGCAGATGTAAAAATGCGTACATTTGGACAACATTATCTTTATTATCATGCCCCAAATAAGAGAGAGAGATTGGAGATGATTTGGAGATCAATGGGAAAAGCATATGATTGGGAAATGGAGAAATTTAGAGTGAGACAATGATATATATCCTCTTAGATGCAAAAGAAATTTATCGATAGAGGTAACAAGAGAAGATTCTTCAAAAATTTCTTTAGACTCATAAAAAATCCATTTGGCTACATCTATTGGAAAACATATCGTATTAGATAACCAAAAGGACGTATTATCACAACAATGCTTGGCTTGGGTGTGATTGGTACTCTCTATAAATACAAATTGGAATCAAGTAATTTTAAGCATAATGATAATTAGATTAAATCTAAAAAAGAGAGTATTATCTCTTGACAGCTGGTAAAAATTCAGAAGGAAGTGGTCTTATTAATACAGGATATAATAATGATAAGTAAATTGTTACCATGATTTAAGATTGGCTCGTCAAGGAATGCCTTTGACTCAAATGTTTTACTCCTATCTTCTTGCCAAAGATATTGTTGTATCTAGATCTAGAGATTAAAATTACAGAAAGTACTTCGAAATGAGAAAGAAGTATTAAATCAAAGAATGATCTAATTATATATCATCATAAAACATTATCCAAAAACAAAATTTTATATATTATAGAGTAATCATTTTTATAATAATTAATTACATATCTCCTTGTTTTTATAAAACTATTGTACCATAGAATTTACATCCTCTCCTCCTTTTTAAGATAAGTTTTTAAAATCTGACAATACTGAAGTTGCAGCCATACTCAAATTTCTTTATTTCAACATCATATCAATCCATTTCTCAAAATCCTATTGCATTTTCTCTCTACTGTGTTTTAATTATGTGCTCATTCTTTCTACTTCTGCTTTTAATTGTTTTAATTTATCGAATGATTATTTGTATCTATAAAATTATTTTATTTTTATTACATGTCTTTCTATTTATTATATTCAGCAATTAATTTCTCTTCTTCTGTGCTTACTTAATTAGGATCACTACTTACCAATCCAAGTAAAACTTATTCTTTTCTAGTTTATTCTATTTTATCTTTTAGTTAACTAATAACATTTCTTTAATTATTAATGAATACACCTAAATCTTTACTCATCATCATCTTTTCTTATAATTCTTGTTTTAGATCTTCCTAAGCCTGCGCTTTCCTATAAGATTTTCTAAACATTTCTAAAGCTGAATTTCTATCCAATAATTAATCATTTGATATATTTATGGGTTCAGATAACATTCCATTTAATTCTTTAAATTACGCTGTTGTAGTTTTAGTTGTTTGACTCATAGGTTCACTATCTAAACTGCCTTACATGAAATTTTATTTTTTCACTGCAGGTTTCTCAGTTAAAATTTAACTTTGTCTATCAATCTCAACTTATTTTGGAAATTCAATAGGTTATAAAATACTGGATGTATTAGCTTATTAAATTTCAGGTTATTCTTAGATCGGTCCTTACAATACCAAAGATTAATTATTGTTAGAGCCTTTACCTTTTTAGATCAAATTAAGAAGAATCATAATTTCATTATCTCTCTACATAATTAATTATTTTAATCTTAAAACTTCATCATTTAATTATTGAACTTCTACTGTGTTATTAGAAGTATTAATAGCTTATTAATTTTATTATTAAATAGCAGGTTAAGAAGAGCCTTTCTTATTTAAATTTTTGAGCATATGTTTAAGTTAAAAAAAACATTCATTCATTTTGAGATGATCATTTACAACTAAAATAGCTGCTGGATCATCGGAATTTAAGAATTCGTCAACTTTTTTTTTACATTCATCAATTTCATAAGTTTCCAGATGATCTTTAATATTTTATCCTTTAATCATAGCTAATTCAGCTCTTAATTATTAATTTTCTCTTTTCAATTTCTCAATAATAATGAATGGATCTACAGCTTCATTTCTAGTTACTTTATTTTTGATATTAGCCACTCTTCCAGCAAATCTACAAGTGCAAATAGATTCTGGAAGATCTTCAGGTTCACTAGACATAGTAGCAATCATTCTTGTTTTACAATTACCTCCTAAAGAATCTTTTAAAACAAGAGTCATTAATGAGTCTCTATATGGAATATGAATATTTTCACCATTAGCTTAACGATTCAAACAATCAATTACTAATTCTAAAAAATGCAATGACAAATTGATGCCCGTAGCTTCTCTTTAGAGTATACCTTCTACTCCAGTTTTTCCAATTCTTTCACTACCACTTAAATCAACTAAACATAATTTGGAGACAGTTTTGACATCAGAAGTAGGTTTACGACATTCTAAAATAACAATAAAAATGCAATGAGATCTAGTTGAAGCATCATTTTTTGGTGTTTCTGCAATAACTCTATTTTATTCTCCAATAAAGAGTAGATTTAAAGCATCTTCTTCTGTTTATGCTTTTTTTAATGACAATCCTTATAATATAGTTTATCCATTTGCAGTTGCCATAGCTTAAACTTTTGGTAAATCATGAAGATTTCTGGATCTATTGTCTGCAACCAATAAATCATATCCAGATCCTCCATAGATTTCAAGGTAACTAATAGTAACATCAATTATCTAATTTGATATTTGAAATTGATTTTTACTAATTCTTATTCTCGACGTGCATAATCGTAAATATGATATAGAGTACGCGGTATAATACCTGCAGAAGATCTAGCTTCAGGGTTACCAGTCATTGAATAAGTTTTTCCTGATCCTGTTTATCCATATGCAAATATTGTTCCATTATAACCTTTATTAAACAAAATTGTGTTTTTTTACCTTCAATGGCTGAATCTACAACATCTTTTGCTATTTTATCAAAGATTTCTTCTTAAGTAGTATCAGTTGGAAAAACTCCTGCAAAATTGAAAGTATGTTTTTCAATTTGATTATTTATATAACCTTAATCTGGATTCTTTGGAATTGTGAACTCAGCCGTACCTTCATCTTTATTAAGTTTAAATAGATTTGAGGGATTTTTAGTAGGACGGACTCTTAGAAATACATCAATTACAGATGATTTTGACATTTTTTAATTATTAATATTCTAAAGTTTAGTGATAAGGAGGATGGTTGAGATGATATAGAGCAATGTGTATACAATTAGAATTAATTAATTTAATGATATATTTATTATTGATTCCGGCTCTTGCATATGTTCAAGAATAATATCTAATGGAAATCTATAATTAGATGAATAGTATCAAAGACTCCATCTCTTAATTGGAATTTTATACAGCTTTGGAGAAGTTAGAATGGAAATCTCATCAAGATAGAGAATTTGAAGAGGAAGGAATGACTATTTATTTAGAACATTATGCTGATGTGAGTGAGAGTATACTTACTTTAGGTTCAAAAATTGCTTAAGTAGAGATTCACTTATGATAAAAAGGAGAAAGATAGCTTGGATCTATTCCTTCATGAGACATACCTTAAAGTCATAAATCTTCTAAAACGCCTAATAATAGACAAAGTATCATTTTTTTATTCAATGTCTAAGGATAAGTTGATAGAGACTGACACTAGAGAATTGGCAAAGATTAAGCATTAAGCTAGAGAGGATGCTTAAAAGCGCTTTGAAGAGTACAACTTTTTACTTTAAAAAATTAAAGAAGGTAAAAATGGGCAATTAAATAATTAGTGGTTGATTCTTCAAATATTTAAGATATTTTCAAAACTTTAGAATTATTAGAGTCAAAGATTATGATTGGCCTATTTAAATCTAACCCTAGTTAGGAATTAGATTTCTTCATAAAAGGAGTAGATCGTCTTTTCAAATAGAACAACAATTTCAATTCAAGAAATGAAGCTTTATAATTATTGAGTTTGATGCATAGTGTCATTTAAGAAACTTTAATTGAAATGATGAATGATTAACTAGAATCTTCCTTCGATCTTTTAGAAAAAGAACTTTTCTATACTTAATCTAAAAATACTCATCAGCAAGCTAAAGAATCTTTATTAACTCTTCTTAATAAACTTGAAAGTAAAATCAATTCCTTTATCAATTTTATTAGTAACAGGAGCCAAATTCTGGAACGAGCAACTATAACAAAATAGTAATGAAGATCAAATAGTTCAAATAATTCAGAAATCACTTGATCAAGCCATGTTGATGAGTAATCGATCAATCCAATATCATCAACAATTGTCGGAAACTCTTAAGGCTATGTTGGAACGTTTTCTTTAACGTTGACATTTTAGTTAATTAATATTCTGACTCCTTAATAGGAGTAAATAATATATAAATATATATTTATACAATTTATGACAAATATTGTTTTTATTGTTATAAATGTAAATCCTCATTAAAGTGGAGTCCAATTGTTAACAAATGGATTTCTTCTAAATCCAAATTTAACACCAGAAGTGTCAACATCATCAGTTAATTTGTAAGGTTTCAATCTTATTTCTTCACCTTCAGCAATCTTTTCTTTGTTATCAGCGGCAATCCTGTAATTAAAAATTCAATTACTATTATTAAACATCATATCTCTCCCATGGAGGTAATTTATCTAAAAAGTTTCTTCTTACATTGCTCCAAAAAGCTTCTTCATCTGAGCCATGAATATAAGGATTGTAAACCCATCTTCTATCTTTGATAGGTGAATTCAATTGAATTTGTCTTGCCTTTAATTTATAAACTTCATATTCATACTGTTAAGATCTCTTTCTCAATATCAGACAATTTTCTATTTAAAACTTCGAAATTTCTAATAAATCTTTCTTTAGATTCTGTGTATCTGGTATTAACCCACATCAAATCATGACCTAAACCTGAATCACCTCCCTTTCTTCTTGCAGTTGAGTAGTAATCAAATAATTATAGTGTACCAAACACTACTAATGCTCTGGAAACCCATAACGAAGAACGATGAAGTCTCAGATAAGGTATATTGTGGGTCCATCTTGTAATCCATGTATTGCAACAATAAGCAACTCCAACGCCCAATACAAATCCTACACCATACATCTATTATCAATACCAAAGTTTCTTCCAATATTTCTATGGCCATACAACCAAGATAATTCTTTAGCTTCCTTTGGACTGAAACCCTCCTCTACCTAATTACAATTTGTTCATAAATTTACTAAGGACTAACAAAGTACATCAGTCTTTAGACGCTTCCAATCCATTGGACCAAAGAATCTCTCGAATGTGTGAATGATTATTTCCATTTTTATATTTTTATTAATGCCCACCTCGGTTAATGATTTTATTATAATAGACAAATTAGGTGAAGGTTCATTTAGCTAGGTTTACAAAGTAACACTTCAATGCTTAATTTTGATTAGGTAAAAAGAATCCTTGACAATTAATTATATGCTCTTAAGAAAGTTAATCTATCTCTTTAAACTTAAAATGAAAAACTAAATACATTGAATGAAATAAGAATTCTAGCATCAATTAATAGTCCTTATATCATCGAGTATAAAGATTCCTTTTTAGATTCTGATGGTTGTATTCTTTATATTGTAATGGAATATGCACCAGAAGGCAATCTCCTTTAATTACTACAAAAAAATCTTATTACAACACAAGAAATTTGGAGAGTTGCTGTTTAGTTACTTTTAGGATTGAAATGTCTACATGATAATTAGATTATGAATAGAGATCTTAAATTAGCCAATATTTTAGTTGTTAATTCTCCATAAGGTTATTAATACAGAATCGGAGATCTCAACATTAGTAAAATATCAAAAAGTAATATGGCAAAAACTGTAATTGGAACCCCATGTATAATTTATATATATATTTAGTATATGCTGCTCCCGAAGTTTGGCAAGGTACACTATACTCATATCCATGTGATATTTGGTCTCTTGGATGTTTGTTATATGAATTAGCTAAAGGGATTCCTCCATTTAATGGCAAAGACTTATAGGATTTGAATTTAAAAATATAATAAGGGCAGTTTGAAATCATAAATAATTAAGATCTTCATCAATTTGTATCTTTTATGCTGAAGGTGAAACCAAAAGAGAGACTAAATTGTGATCAACTTTTATAATCATCATTACTCATAAAAAATAGTGGCAATTTAGCTATACAAACTGTTGTTGATGGAAAAATACAAATAGATCTATTATAAACCATATAAATACCAAAAAATCTAAAATAATTAAATCTCCCTTAACAAAACTATTTAACAAAACCAAAAAGATCTGAGTCTACTTAAAGACTTAGAACTTAAAATAGTAATTAGACTAAAATGAATACAAATTAAATTTCTTAATTACCTCCAAAAAAATCAGGTCAATCAGAGATTTAACAACCTCAACCTTTGGCTCCCAATAGAATTGCCAGACCCATACTTCAACATTAAGTTTCATCTCACAGATACAATCCGCTCTAAATTATATCTCAAAGAGATCCTAAATAAATTACACGATAAGGTAGTGCAGGACCATTAAGTAGAAGATGAAATATAAATTATTTAATATTTGAAATAATTAAATTATAATAATCAAAAGCATTTTCTATGAACGATTTAAGGTCCTGCTTCATCATATTCAGATCTTGTAACCCACATTGCTTAAAATGTTGATAATGAGGACAAGATAGAACCACCTATCCAAACAGAAAACTTTCTCTCTGGTGGAGCTACTACTTTGACTTTCATTGAGGATGGTGCCAAATTCGTTAATTCTTTACTTAATCTTTCAGGGATTCCTGGGAACATAGTTGTACCTCCTGACATAACAACATTTCCATATCTAAATTATATTAAATTTTAAATCTTACAAATCTTTTCTAACATCAATATCTGCTTTCATAATTGATTTAAATGTTAATTCATGGACTCCTGAAACTTCCAATCCGATAAAGTTAGGTTTGAATAATAATTCAGGACATCTAAATCTTTAATTTTGAATAACAACAACATTTCCATCTGGTAGTTCATAAGGTCTATTGTTTGCAGCACTCTCTTTATAAGTTTTCAATTCTGCATCATAATCTAGAGCCACATAGCATAATTTTTCTTTCATATCTCTTGCTATTTCTAACTCAGCAGAAGAAGTAAATGAAATTCCCAATTCATTTAATATACTTACAAGATATTAAGTACAAGCTCTTCCTGCTAAATCAATTCTTTAAATAGCATGTGGAAGGGAGTATCCTTCAAATATTGGCACTGTATGTGTTACACCATCTCCAGAATCTACAACTATTCCTGTTGTTCTTCCTGAAGCATATAATGAAAGAACAGCTTAGATTTAAACATAAAATGAAGGAACATTAAATGTTTCAAACATTATCTAAGTCATTTTCTCTCTATTAACTTTTGGATTCATTGGAGCCTCAGTCAAAAGTGCTGGGTGATCTTCTGGAGATACTCTTAATTCATTAAAGAAAGCGTGATGCCATATTCTTTCCATGTCTATTATAGATATAATATTCATACCATCCCAATTATTAACAATTCCATTATCAATAGGATATTTTAATGTCAAAACACCTCTTCTAGCTTAAGCTTCATCTCCTACATATGCTTCTTTAGCATCCATTCCAACCATGATACCTTAATGTTTAGGTCTTCCAACTATAGCTGGGAAACAACATCTTGGAGCATCATCTCCTGCCATTCCTGCTTTGCATTAACCAGAACCATTATCAATTACTACTGCTGGATGTTCTTCACTCATTTTTACTTTTATTATTATCTTCTTCACAAGTTTATTGAATTATATACATTCCTCCATTTTTAATTCTGATTAATTCTTTTCAATTTATAAAATTTACGGCTATTATATAAGTTTTAGTATTATAAGAGCCAAAAATTAAAAATAAAATTTTTAATGTTTAATGCTTTTAATTAAAATTAATGCTAATTAAGTTTTTGAAATTTTTAAATAAGAAATTCTTTATTATGTAATAACATGCCCTGAATATATTTAATGGTTTGAATCTTTTAAATTATTAATTTTAAGGTTAATAACAGATGTCCTAATTAAGCTGAATTACTCATAAGATACTGATTTAAGTTATTTTATTGGTATAATGGTTTATAAGTGTTATTATAAAAAAATATAGATTTTTTACTTAAATTGGGTTTAGAATAGTCTATTAATCTTTAGATCAATTATTTCCTAAATGAAAAAATTTTAACTAACAAAATTTATTAAATTATTAAAGCAACTGATTAAAGCTCGCATCTAATAGATTAACTATTCATAATAGAAGAGATTGAGTATAAAATTTCATAACTGGAAATATGATTTGATTAAGAAAAAAAAATTAAAGGCAGAGATTATTTTAAATTTTGAAAAATAGAAATGTTAAAATGATTAAAAAAAACTTAATAAATTGTATTATTTTGATTAATAATTAGTATGAAATATATTTAAATTTCATAATCAATATATTATATATTGTTAATGTCCAATGAAAATTTATTCCATTGCTTTGCCCAATTAGAAACCGAAATCGTTCCATTGTCCTTATTTCCAATCATCAACAGCAGCAAATATCTATATTTTCAATATAAAATAAATATACCTCTTAATAGATGTCTTTTCCATTAATGATTAAATCTTTTCCGATATGATATATGAATGAAGTTGGATTAGATAAGGCTTAAATCAATTCCTTTATTTTTTCAGCTAATTTTAGAGCATCTTAAGAAGTGGATTAACATGTTTCAAGAGCCTTGGGAAATTCTGAAATTCCTTCTACAAATGATTATAAAGCTTAGATGACACTTGAAACAGAACCATCTTCTAAGAGTCTCACTGCTTTTTCAAAATCTATTACAATTCCACCAGCAACAGTTAAGCAAGCTTTAATGTCCTTGGCTTTAATTCCACTTGCATCTACTATACCATCAAGTAATCCTTCAAATATTATTCCAATAACTTCATCATCAAGTATTACAGCTTCAACATTCTTTGTTTCTTTTAGTAGTTAGACTAAAACAAATCCTATCTATTTTCCAAAATCTTCATAAATTTCTGATTTCCAATCTTTAATAGCAGTGCCTAGGATAATATATAGTAATTTACTGATTTCCTTATAGATATCGAGTCCATTTACAATTAAATTATAACCAATTTTATAAGAAAATGTCCAAGGGTTTCTCAATTATTCAAGCATATTTGTAAGAAGTTCTAATTGTTAAAGATAATATTTACTTGATAATGCTACCATTTCTTCGGAGCCAGATTCACATGCAGTTATTGCATCTGGAATTTATTGAATAGCCACTCCAAGTAATTTAATTCCATCCTTAACTCCATCGAAAGTTTGAGTTTCTAAATTTGCAATAGCTTTAATAATATTATTTATTAATTCTTCAGAGTCATTTAAGCAAGAAACAATCTCTTTTACTTCTACTTGATCATCTGCTTAAACTCCTTCTACAACTCCTTTAACAATTAAATAAACATCTTTAACATGAATATCAACTGATTAAGATTATCCTAATATTAGGAGGGTTACAAGTATCAACAATGTTGCTTTCATAAGTTTAAATTTTTATTATAATGATTAAGATTTTTATCGATTATAATCAGTTAATAATTAATATTATAATTCTATAATTTATAATATTTAATCGTATAATACTATTTAATATCACATTATCAATTTATTTAGCAACATTTGAAAATTTTGAACAATTTACAAACCGCCTTATTATGAAGTGGTTAATATCTAATATTATAGCGTATTCCTAGTTAATATGATATTTATAAAAAGCAATTAAGTACCAATTATATCAGATTATTATTATTTCAAATTTGAATGACTAGATTGTTATTTATACTATGAATAATTATATAATTTCTAGTTTAAAGTAAATTAGAAACTTTTACCTGAGATTTAATCAAATTAATTTTGTTTGATTAAAGTAAAGATGTTGTAATATATATAATTGAATTAATCCAATTATTTTAAACTCTTATTACCACTTAAATGAATTATAAACATATAAAAGGTGCAAATTTGATAATTCTTTATTGTAAACACTAAAATCAATTAGTGGTATATTTATTTCCTTAAATGAAAGATGTAAAATATTTTTGAAGTATCACTAAAAACTATCATAATATTGATGAAGAATTAAACAGTAATATTCATTCTTTAAATATAGTATTTAGAAATAATGTCTTTTTAATATTAATAAATTTTTTGAAATCAATTAATATAATACAAAAATTTAGATTTTCAAATTAGTTATCATCTGCTTAAATTCTCAACAGGTGGAAACTTTATTATATTATTTAAATATTTACATCAAATTCCGTTAGACAAGAAACATTTTCAGTTATTGTTATTGAACCTGAGCCTTTTTTTGTTAATGTCACTTTTCCACAACCATGAAGTCTTATAGATTTAATCTTTGAAGGAATATTTCTTCTATCTTAATTTGGAGAGTCTTCACAAAATTCTTTCATGTTTCCTGTATAATTACATTCACTAAAAAATTATATACATTAAATTGGCTATAAGTATATTAATACATCCTTAATACCTAATGATTCTAAAAATTAGAAATAAATTTACCATTCCATGCATCCTCATCCAAACCATTAGTAACAGCAATAGATATTGTATCAGCAGTATGACTTCCTTGAAGAATTTCCCATATAATTTCATCTCTATAACCTGCTCCACAAATATTATTTGAACCCCAGTCAAAATACCAAGTTCTTGAAGTAACAAATCCAGCAACATTTATTGTTGCTACTTCTGTATCCCATGAATCCAAGTAGTAAACTTTTAATTTCACTCTAATCGCACTATGATTAGGAATATTAGAATAGGATCCATGAATTGAACTATATTATCCAACTATCCCAAATCCACCAATAATACTTGAACCTTAGCAATTATATACTCCATTTCCACTATATGCACCATTGATATTCCAATTAGAAGGCAAAGAAAAGGTTTACTCTGTAAATTATGTCTTCCATAAGCAAAAGGAATCTGTCATAAAAAACAATATGCTAATCATTGTGACTTCAACCATTATACGAGAGTTTATTTAAAATTTTTTCAATAATTATCAAAAAATATTAAAATCAATATTTTTGTCATTAGAAATTAAAAATAAACCACTTTATATTATCACTTAAAGAGGGCTGATTATGGTTATATTTATTCATTTTGAAACATTGAAAAAAAAAAAAAAGTAGTACTTCAGATAAAATTCTAATATTATAAAACTGAAATTTAATTATATTAATAATCTAATAAATTATATGTTATTTTAAAAAAATATAACTTAAAAAATGATTTTGAAGAATATATGTGAATATATATGTTAAATATGAATTAAAATTGAGATTTAATAATCAAATAAAAAAACAATCAAAATTTTGTTTTTTTAGAAGGAATGTCTCTTAGATCTTTTTTAAATTATGTGTCCTAAGTGAATAAAAGTTAATCTATCTAACTGACTGGAAATTAAGAGTTTTATCCTTAATCATCATATTGTTTTTTAATTGGGATTTGCTTTTCTTCAAAAAAGTCATCTACATTTATATAATTATTTTATTGTTCTTCTTCAATAATTTAATTAGTTATTAAACCATTTATTTAACTCAATTTGCATATTTCTTTTTTCTTTTCATTTAACAAAAGTACAAATTTTTTTAAAATCTCTTTTTCTCTCTATTATGATTAATTGCTTATAAATTCTATATCAGTTTATAATTTTTATCTTTATTAACTAAGATTGGTAAATTTATCTTCTAGATTCTTATATGCTAAATCCTTTTTCTCTTAAATTTCTCTACAAATTCTATAAAAATGATCTAAAGTTGAAAGTGATGAATTCTCAATTAAGTAAACCCTTAATAAAATTACTTCATTTAGTTTATGAACTTTTTCGGATAATATTAAAACAAAATCACACGGAACTTATTCATTTCCTTCACTTCTTTTAAATGAATAACTATTGAATATTATTTAATAATATACCTAAAATCTTTATCAGGCTTTTCTAAGCATGTAATAATTTTATCAAAATATTTCTAATCCCAATCAATTCCTTGATTTAAGCATTCCATACTATTCATTTCACTCTTAAAACATTTCATTCCCTATTTTTCAATAAACACATTCATTTATCCAAATGCAAATTTAATTTACTATCTTATTGGATGATCAAATATCTTTGTAAATATATATATAATCTATCCTTCCCTTGATTCAATTTTCAATAAACTTGATTTTGTTTATGGAGCTGAATCTCCATCTTGCTTAATTTCTTTTTTATTCATAATATTAATATATAAAATAGAAAATAATCAGAAAATATATTTATAAAAGTTTTTTTGTTATAATATAATTATTAATAATTTTCCATAAAATTAACATTCAAATTTTTCTCTCCACTTTAATAGCATCGTTATTTTTGACTCCAGCACTTTCTAAAGTTTAATCATTTTTAAGTTGTCTGTTGTAATGATAGAGCCTAACATCTTTAACATCATATTATTATTCAATATAATCAATTATTAATGAAATTTCTGTATCCTAATCTAATTCAATTTGAGTTTCTTCTTAATAATAACAAATTTTGACAATTATTTGTTTAGCATTAGGTAAATTCTAATTAATTTTTGCTGTTTATTATTGCGGTGATTGATAAATTTATTATTATATGTTTTTTTGATTTTGCTAATAATTTGGATATTATGATTATTAATTCTTTTAAAATTAAGCTTATTACTATGGATATAGTTATTATTATTTTTATTACTATTACTATTAGTATTGTTATTATTATTATTATTATTATTACAATTAGTATTATTATTATTATTACAATTATTATTATTATTATTATTATTATTATTATTATTATTATTTCTATTAGAATTATTATTACTAATATTATGAATATTTTTATTAATCATATAAAGATTTCTAATACTAACCTTATAGATTATCTTAATTTCCTTACTCTTTATTTAATAGTTCCTATTTTTCTTCAACAATTAATATCTAATTATTTTAAATTTTTTGAGCTTTTAGAGTTTGACTTGGGTTCAATCTATTTCCATTTATATGAACATTAATGTCATTTACAATATGAAGTCTTTCTTTTAGCGTATTAATAACTTCTTATCCATTGGTATCATTATCTACCTCAATAATTTCCAAACATTATTTGTATTTAAATTGTAATTTCAAGAATTCTCGCTTCAAATTAACAATAAGTTTGCTATTGTTTTTAATGTTGTACTCATTTAAACTTTACCTATTTTCAACTAGGTTAATATCATTATAATGAACATCTATTTCTTAATTAATTAAGAATATTTATTTTATTTACAGAAATAATTGATTTACAGGGATATTTTCTTAAATTAATAAAGTAGTTAATTTATCTTAAAATTATACTTATAAGTTAAGATTTGTGATTTCACTTACTGTTATTATTTTGATCCTATTTTTTTAATCTTATAATATTTTGCATTCCAAAGTACTTTCATTTGCAATTCCCTCTTGTTGAAAAGTTCTTTCTGAATTTAATAGTTTATTTTAATTAAGAAATTAAATTGTATTTTCACATTTAAAAATTCTTTTAATTTCCTTCTCTATATTAGATATTTATGAATTAATAGGAATAGTTAATTCAATTTTTTAATTGCAAAATTTAAAATATAATGTTATATTATTTGAATTCGATTAACGTGCGGATCTGACTAAAATAGATGTTATATTCTGAAGTTTATAATATTTTAATAATTAGTCTTTTTGTAATTTAATTCCATTCTGTAAAACTAATTCAATATTTTCCATTTAATAATCTTATTCAATTTTTTCTATAAGTTCTGATACCATTGTATCTGCTTCAACCTCCACTATTTCAGTTTTCGATAGAAAATTTAAATTTAAAACCAACATATTCTTTTAATTACAGTTTACAACATTTAAAATACTATTTTATTAAATATTCAATTAACTTATATAATAATCTAAAGGCAATATTTTTGAATTCATCTCTAATGAAATTCCATCTATATTCTGGGATTATTAAAAATTAGAAATGATTTCACTAATTAATGTATCTGTAGATACTTCAAGAGGAAATTATATTCCATTGTATACTAAGATAATTTAAATGTAATTTAATGATTTTAAATATAGTTCTTTAAGAACAATCAAAAGGGTTCTATTTGAATTTATAGTAATTTAAAACAATTTTTCATATGGCTGCAATAATACTTTACCATTAAATATACAAATGTCTTTTTAAATAGTAAATAGACTCTTTGCCTAATTTTCTAATTCAAAAACCTAGCTATCTTAATCCATAGATATTTGTTTAATTTAATTTTAAAAGGTTAAGTTTAAATCAATCATTATTTTTTATTTTAAATCTATTAGTTTAACTTCTATTAATGAAGTTGCATCGATATTGTATTTAGACATCTGTAGTTTTTAATCTAGCAGTTAATCTTAATAATAGAGTTTAAATTAATCTAAATTTAATTTAAAATTTTTCGCTGCCACATCATACAAAGCATAATTATAGTCATCAATAGAATAAAATTTCTACTTATAATTCTTTTAAAATATTCTTTTTTCATATTAAATTCTATAAAATTATAGTTAAAAGATAATCTTATTTATTTTCTAAATGTGAATTTTGATTTATCAAGAAAGTTTTGGGTTTTTAATCTTCTCTGTAAATTAATGTAATGAATTTCTATATTCAGAGAGTAAATAATTTTGTTTTAGATAAAAAATATTTCAAAGTCATTCAATCAATAAAGTGTAAAACATGCATAGAATAATGTATTCAATTAGTATTCATTATCCTTCATAATTAATACTATTCAAAATTGATTGATTAAATGATAATCAAGAACTTATGAATTATTATGCCATAATTACTTAAATTAATGATATGCACATTCTTATAAA
>JPFM01000086.1:114478-128728 GCA_000733375.1 Paramecium sexaurelia | reverse complement strand
AGCTTTTTATTTTCAAATTGAATTTTATAACTTTTTATTCTCGTAAGTTTTAGAAGAAAATTAATTAACCAGTATTCTTGAATTGATTTTGATGTGTGTAACTTTAATTAGTTTATTTATTACTGTTTTTCAATAGAAATACTACTTTGATGATAAATTTAAGTTTTATGAAGGGTTTGTTTTAAAATTATTTATTTAATTTTTATTTTTATTTTACCTATTTGAAATAACGCAATTCATAATTTTAATAATTTATAACTATAAATTTTTAAAATTGTGGTTGAGATAAAAATGATCTTAGATTCACAAGAGGTTTTCTTTTAAATGCTCATAAAAAATTTTAAACCTTATATTAGAATTTGAATAGTAATATTTTATATACTACAAGTTAATGAGTGAATTTATATAAATTTAAAAAATGAATTAAAAATCGATGTCAGCAATTTTTACTATAGTTTCAGATAAGATGTCTCTATAATTCACCAATGAAACTTTTGGTTATTTCAGTTATTTCAGGAAATAAGTTTATAGAAGAGACAAGTTATTTCAATTCCTCTATTCTCTGATTATTTGGTTAGATTATAGAATTCTTTAATTATTAAGTATTGTCTTAATTATTAATGTTCAATTCTTAACTCCCTTTTCTTTCAAAAAGTCTATTTCTTAAATGTTTATAGTATCTGTTTTTCACCATGCTATAAGATTTGCTGGGAAAGAAAGTAGCAATTTTAACAAATTTAGGTCCTAATTCCTTAACGTATTGAAGAATGCTTTCATCTTCTTCTTTTGTAAATTATGAATTTTATGAGATTTTATGTATTTTATAATAGCATAATTCTCTCTTTCTTTACCTTCGGTTGGTTGATTATGAAGATCTTCGAGGAGGAGAATATTCTTCATATCGCCAAACTCTAGATGGTATACGCTTTTCTCTCTACATAAATTAATTATAAATATGAATTAATCAAAAACTATTTCTTTTCAACCCTTAAACTATTTAAAGTTAAGTGATTCAGTTTATTGTTTTATAGTTTATTGACAGAATTAATCATACAAAAAGTTCAAATACAAATATCATATTTAAAAGCCACCCAACTCTCCTCTGATCTGTTTGAAATTAATTATACACTGAATATTTAATTTTAGAAACCTCTCAGCATAAATTTTTATTAAATTATTATTATCAAAAATTGTTCAATTATGCATGTACATTATCAGAGTTTGATAAAACAATTATATTATCATGAAAAAAAGAGTAATTGAAAATTGGTAAAGCATTCCTTAGTTTGTTGTAGCTCGAAAATCAACGAATGGTATTTTGATTTAATATAGATATTTATAAATTCTTCTATTAATAAAGGTATTTTTAACTTTTGTTAATTTTTTTATGGCGAATAGTTTTTTCAAATATGTAAAATCATCACTTCTACAAGTTGCTGAGGATGCGATGAAGTTAAACTAACTCTACTAAGGTAAATATAAATTATTCTGTACTAACCATCATATGCCAACTTTGATACTCCTTCCAAAATTTAGTTTTTTCGATATAAATTGTTGCAGCATTTTGATATATTAAATGGCAAGAGCTATTTGGAGAATTCTAAGCACCATTAATTTGACAAGTCTGGAATCTCAAGGAAACACGCCATAATTAATAATGGAGTAAAATCTTTAGCTTCTTAATTCAGCTAGAAAATAACTGAAAGAAATCTATAAATGAGAAGAATAGAATTAACCCAAAAATGCCATAATAAAAATCTCTAGTTATAAAGAACTCAACATAATTATTTTTTGAAAACTGACGTAATCACTCTTAGTTGAAATTCAACAAATATTTATAATAATTTAAGAGTTAGTTTTTTGATTATATGGATAAACTTTTTTTTTTGTTTTTGGTAAGTTTTATCCAAAAAATAGATTTGTTCCACAATTACTGCAAAGTATTTGTTAGGTTTAGCAAAGATGAGATTCTTCTATATTATGTTTTATGTAATTAAAAATTTGGAGAATTGGTCAATAAAACTTCCAAAAAAAGTGTAGAGAATAATTGTAAAGAAAAAAAATATTGAAAAGCATCAAATAAATTTAAGAGTCTCTTATGCACAGTATTTTTCAAATTTTTGTCAAGGTTTTCATTTGCTTTCCTCTTTGGGAACTACTCATTTTGCTCATATGAATACATGCATTTTTATTAAATTTTATAGCCAAAAATATCTTATAATTCATTTGATAATAATAATACCAAATGCTTATTGAAGCAATATTTAATTAATTATATATATATTTAATCAAAAGATAGTGCATGGATCACATGTTCTATTCTTTTTATCTTTATTCTTGAAAGAATCTATTGAAACATTTTCATGTTCATCAAATTATTTGAAATCAAATGCTGAATTCAATTTATTCTCTTGTGATTTTCTAAATGCATAAGATCTAGAGCAAGAATCAGAATTTAGTGTTAACTTTGATATTTAAAAGAGATTACCTACAACAAAGCCTATTTTCCCCTGTATACCCTCACTTTTTATCTATCAGGGCTAAGAGAGGCGTTAAGTTAATCTTCAGGAACTGATTCATTAGTTTTTCTTTAATCCAATTACTATTCAATATCTCTAATTTTTTGTGAGTAATAGTCTTCTTTTTCTTTTTTTTATTATTTAAGTTGCTCAATTTCATTTTTTAATTAATTTAATTAGTTCTTAATTTAATTAGGTGGTTAAATTTCAGTTCTCTTTCGTTTTAATGTGGAAGTTCTACCCATATAATATTTTTTATCATGTTCTTAATCTTCCAATTTTGACATATTTTCATATATTTTCTCTCCCTAAGATTTCACTTGCTGTAATTTCTGCTTTGCAATTAAAATATCATCATCAATTTATTCAATAACCTCTTCTGCTTGATTTTTAGCAATTTCAGTATTTTTTTATCTTTCTTTACAAATAAATATTTCATCTTAAAGATCCTAAACTTTTTCTTAAATTTCTTAAATTTATAGTTTTTTAACAGTAGATTTCTCTTTATTAGAGGAAAGGATTTCCTAATGTTTTTGCTGTAATTCAGAAATATAACTAGGCATATTAGATGATGTAAATCTCATTTATGAATTTGTTTCTCTTGGAGTAACATATTATTAAATCTATATTGATTATGGTATATGATCTAAGCATAGACTTTACTTTTTCATATGAGATTTATTTTTAGGCAAATTAAATGAATTGAAATTCTCCTTCAATGCTTACTTTTCTGAAAGCATGACTTCTAAATAGTCAATCATTGAATGTGCTTTCTCTAATTACTCTTGATAACATTTTATTTATGAACTAGGTGAGAGACTTGGAGAAGGAGGCTAGAAATCAGACGATGTTGACATAAATTTGAAATTAAATTATAATGAATGTTAGTTATTATATAAAATAATGAATAATCAGAGTGCAAAATCAGCCTTAAACAAAATCGAAAGAAAATAGATTGATGAAATTATTCGTTAGATCAAAGGTCCTTACAAGCCATTCTTAAAGAAAATTAAACTTTAAGACTTGGTTTAGATTCTCTAAGAAATTTGGGAAGAAGACGAGGAGTATTGATTATAACATAATTATCATAATATCTTGATTTCAGAATTTACCTTAGTTTTTTCATTTGCACTTTCCAAATATTTTAACGATTCAATATAATATTATTTGGCTTCTTCATTTCTACCCAATTACGAATGAACTTAACCCAAGTTCATTAACAATTTTCCCATATTTGAAATTTTGACTTTGGAATCATAAACTCTCATCAAAATAGATCTGCAGCTTTCAAAATCATAACACTACGACATTTCTTCTGCTAATTCTAGTAATAAATCCAGATCATTAACTTCAGTCTATTCCATACGTTACAAACATTATTTTGCTTATTAGCCTCTTTTTTAAAGTAAACAATTTAAAGCCAGATATCCCCACACTTCTCCATTAAAAGGTTCGTAAATATTTGCTTAGCAAAGGCATTCCTCAGCAATTGGATCTCTCAATCTTAAATTTGCTATTCCTAATCCCAACCACGATAATGAACTATTTGGTTATTGATCCAAAGCTTTTTCAAAAATGACTTTAGCATCCTACCACGATTTTCTTTTTAAATACAAATATCCTAATCGTAGTTAAATTTCAAATGATCTCTTTGATTATATTGAAAGTGCTTTTAAAAATGTCTCTTCAGCTTCATAAAATTATTCAGTCTAAAAACACAATGAACCCTTGATTAAATAAACATCATAAAACCTAGGATTTTAGTTTAATAACTTTTATATTAGAGCTAAAGCTTCAGTATAATTTTCATTAAATATATGAATTTATGCTTTTATTATATTAATTTTTTGGGTTGTTTTGTCTTTAATTGTAATTAATGCTTTTTCAGCTAAATCAAATAAATTTCTAGATGCAAAATACTCAATTAATTCTAATTATATTAAATCGATTTATTCTTAAGTTAATACTGGCGCTTTTTTAGCTTTTTCTTATTGTTCAATCATTTATTACTTAAAATTTGGCAACAAATGTGGATCAGGTTATTGCTTAGGAAATCTAATATACAAATTAAAAATAATAATACCCTTTCGTTAATAATCCCATGGTTCTCATAAATATTCTTTAAGTACATCTCATATATTTATCAGCCATATTATCATTGCCTTACTATTTATAAATAAATGACATAATCAAATTAAATAAAGTGTTAATAGGTTCTCTTTATAAAAGGTTTAAAATTATTTATGTGGCTTCTTTGAATCTTTCTCTTCGAATATACAGAGAAGCCATAAGCAATTCATTTTCTTTATTCCATTCGACATCTCTAACCATTTAAATTAATTACTCAGCTGCCTTAAATCTGTGTATTTTGAGACAATATTTTGCAAAAGCTGAAGCAGAAGTCTTATCGACTAAAACCATATTTGTATAGTATTTTAGTGCTTGGTCAACTTAATTAATAGTTTCATATTCTTTGGCTAATCTTTAGAATTTTTCTAATTTAGATTCCTTAAGTCTTTTAAATACTCTATCTCTTTCCCTTATTGTTTATTCATAAGTTAAGACTAAATCTTCATGGATGTCTTCCTCTTTATTATTTTATATATATTCTCCAAGAGTAGTTTACATTTCTTCCATTAAAAATACATAGAGTTCAGCAAACAATCGATCTTATTCATCTTTATTAACCCCAACAAATAATCCTTCCTTGGCGAATTTATCAATACAAACCCTTATGATAGATGAACGTAATCTTTCTTATAAGATTTTGTATTTGCCAGAAGTATTCATTTCATTAAGAAAGGATTCTTTCTTCTTTGTCAATTCTAGCCATCTCTGATGAGTCATACTAATCATAGGTTAGTTCTTCTATTTTTGATCACTCTAATATAATTTGCCATATTCTTCTTCAAGAGCCTTCATAGCTTCTTTAATATCCTCTAAATGATTAAGAAAAGTGTTTACTCTTGAATTGCCATACACATTCGAATTTGCTTGGAATCTTTTGAATGATTACTGGTTCTATGTGCAATTATGGTATTTCTTCAACCAAAGGAGTAAGTGCAGGATCTGTGGTAACTTCAATTTTCATATATAATTTTTCACAATTATATTTTGGGCAATCAGAACTTTCTTCTTATTTCAAAAAGACTCTCACTGTTGTATTAATACAACCAGGCTCTAATAAATCATTTAAATCAAAAACTCCTTTGAAAATAATCTAAGTCAATTCAGCATTATTTAAATTCTTAGTTTTTCCCTTTTTTAATTTCGCCAATTCTTCTTCTGTCACAGATGGTTATCTAATAAATTAAATTATATTTCGTTATTCCAAAATCTCTTCTTCTAATTATCTAACATTATTTATTGTTATTGAATGTGTTTCATCATATTAAATGCTGGCAGTTTTGAATTTATCCTCTGAAATGAAAAACAACTTTTCTTACTCAGATAAAGTTTCTAAATGCTTTTATTTTTATTATTCCTCTTCTTCTTCTTATTAAATAGCTTTCTTCATTGCTTCTTCTTCTTCTGGACTTTTAGAGTCTTTTTTATTTTTTTTACTATTCTTCTGATACTCTTCATATTTCTCTCTCTCTGTCTATTCTCTTGGTTTTATTTTGCCAAACATATCTTCTCGTTAATATCTAACTACATTTGCAAATATTCCAGGATTTGATTCATCAGTTATCCTCCAATCATCAGTAAATCCATAAATGCCCTTTTTTGTTATAATAATATATAAATACTTTTATAGTTAGATTGATTGTGAGTGTTTCAATTGGATTATTTACTTTTTCTAGAAGTGATAATAATTTAGGATCAGGCTCCATTAAAATTAATAACTTATTATGAAATAAAATAATTCACCACCCTCTACTGCATCGTTTGTGCTTGAGAAACTTAAACATTTTAGAAAAAGTTAGATGTCCTCTGTGCTTCGAAGCCTTATAAGTAGTGAATCTAAAAATTCAAAGACAACTTCAAAACCTTTTATGAAATTATTTTCATCATCTAATTGCAATTCTCCTCTTGTAAGAGATATGTCTCTGTTCGAACAAACTCAAGATTAAACTCTAAAACAACTCGATCTTAGTAATTTGCATGAATTTGAATACAAAATGACTCCTCATTCTTAAATCAACTCTTTTAGCAGAGTATTATAAAATTACATTAAATTTAGGATATTAAACTTATCCCTTTTATAAATGTTAAAAGATACCTTAAATCAGATAAAAGATATAGTATAATTTTGTACTTTGAAAAGAGAAGAGATTTTAAATACCTATTGTAATAGGTTTAAGTTATTTGATCAATAGATAGTTTTAATTTAAAAAGCTCTGATGTATTCTTGGGCTTATTATTATTAGGATGAAGAAATATAATGTTATGATGCTATGGGATTGGCATATTTTTATTAGGGAAATGTAGAAAGAGCAGACTTCTATCATTAAAAATGGACAAATGGTTATTTAGAGGAATCTTCATCTTATTATAGAATCACTGCATTAGAATTCATTTAAATGTTTGAAAGGACATTACCTACAAAAGCAACAAACTTTTTCTCATCAATTCAAGGATCTATAAGTGTTCCATTTATAAATATTGTTACTGGTAAAAACTACGATGAGAAAAGATTCGTGAAATATAATAATTGCAATCCAATAGAGATTATTTATTCTATGACTAAGGCAAAAGAGTTTAGTGAGTTTAATTTGATTCATCATGAGTAAACATTAGCATTAAACTCAAAAATAAAAAGATAGCCTAAACTACCAAAAAGAATTTTGGAAATTACAGAGAAATACAAAAGTAAAGATTTGTATTCCTTCAACCATAAAATATTGGAGAATCCTTAATACAAATAATCTCTGTAATAACAAGTAGATTTTAGAATCACACAATCATTCTCAGTCTAGTAAGTAAATTAGAATGTTAAGAAGTTTATCTCTTCTTAGAGAGAACCATTCATGAAGGCTTAATAAATATATATAAGAGGAAATAATAAATAAAAAGAATTTGTACCAACATTTGTAGGGAGATATCAAAAAATGCTTATCTAAATACTAAAATGATTATTAAATTTTTATAATTAGATAAATAATACCAATCTATTGCCAATTATTAAAAGGAAAAACTTACACACAATAATATTTATTATAATGAAAGGACTAAAGAGATGGAGCTAACCTTTAGGAATGTTTGCATCATGTCAAGGAGAATTCGAAGATTTCAAAAAATGTTTTATAGATGTAAATGAAATATGTTTATACAAACATATAGGCAAGTAATCTCTAGTACAACCAAGAAGATATTGAATAATTTAGAACCGAGAACAATATCACCATACATAGATATGGAGATTAAGACAATGAAAAAATATAACCATTCTTAGATTGGAAACACTTTCCATTAGGACCACCAGAGTTTTAATCTCCGACAGCCATTTAATCAGAAGGTATTCAAAGCATAGATTTTAGTGATACCAATTGTTTTATCTGGGAGAAATGCATTAGCCATAGCTTAAACTGGATCAGGCAAAACGCTAGCTTATCTATTACCTGCCTTAGTACATTTAGAATAACACGCTATGGTAAAAGAGTCTCCTTAACCTAAACTTCTAATATTAGTTCCAACAAGAGAATTGGGAGTATAAATTTATGATTAATTGCTTTAATTAATTGAATTTTATTATGGAAATAAGAAATAAAATGAAAAAGAAAATAGTCCGAATCTATTGAATCTTAAGATTGTATGTATATATGGTGGCAATCCAAATAAAAAACAATAAGTTGAATTAATTCAAAAGGGAGTTCATGTCATTGTAGCCACTCCAGGCAGATTGATTGAATTAATTGATGAAGGAATGGTAAATCTTAACAAAATCACAATGCTCATTTTAGATGAAGCCGATAGAATGTTAGACATGGGATTTGAACCTTAAGTGAGAGATATTGTTTCTACAATAAGAGAAGATAGATAAACTATATTGTTATCGGCTACTTGGCCAAATGAAGTTTAATAATTATCATAAGAATTTTGTTAAAATCCTATTTTAATCAAAATTGGCAAAGGTGCACCTATTACCTAAAAGATTATATGCACAGGATAAAAAGAAAAGTTGCATGTGCTTATGAATGTCCTTGATGATTTGATTTATACTGATAAGGTGTTGATCTTTGCAGATACTAAAAAGAGATGTGAAGATCTCAGTTAAAGTTTGACAAAATAAGGGTATTTTTGCATCTCTTTACATGGAGACAAAACTTAAGATTAAAGAGATGCGATCATGAAATAATTTAAAGATTCTAATACTAGACTAATATGTGCTACTGATATTGCATCTAGAGGGTTAGATGTTAAGGATATTACTGTTGTGGTTAATTATGATTTCCCAAAATCTTTTGATGATTATATTCACAGGATTGGTAGAACTGGTAGGGCAGGAGCTCATGGAAGAAGCTTCTCCTTATTATCTTATGAAAAAGATGACGGAATCCTTGCTGATTAAGTTATAACTTATCTTAAATCTTGTAATCAAGAAGTTAATAAGGAGTTGCTTGAATTCAAAGATAAAGCTCTTAAAATCAAGTAAGAAAAATAATAAAGAAAACTTTAATAATACACAGATAATTCTAATTAAATCAACATCAATAATTCCATCTATCCTCCAAATAATTTTTGCCAAAATTCTGATACTAAATAGGAAAATTCAAATTTATGGGAAAATAAATAGTCTAATATCAATTATTAAAAAAAACCATATCATAAACATAGTCGTAGTGAATTTAATGATGATAATAAGTCTGAACAATAAACATCATATTAACAATAACAATAAAAAAATTATAATATGGATTTCAAAAATAAATAATTCTAAGATAGATAATCGTAACCATATTAGCAGCAATAACAATTTTAACAATAGTCTAAGAATAGTTAACCTGATTCAAGATAAAACAATGTTAGAAATAAAATATCTGATGTCGATCCAACTAAGTTACAGGATTCTAATCAGGAGTTAGATCTAAAAAATTATAAGTTATTGCCTTAATTCTAAGATGATGATAAAAACAACTCAACCTAAAATAATAGATTTAATGATTAAAATTCAAATAAAAAAACATTTAATATGGACTTTAGAAATGACAATGATAATTATGTTAGGAGAAATAATAATAATACTCACAACACTAATCATGAAGCTTAATTTTATAATGATAAATATCTTAATTAATTAAAAAATGATAGGCCATCTAATTAAGATAGAAATCATAATAACTATTAAAGAAATTATGATAAAAATTTTAATGATAGACCTATAAATAACTATGATAGGAATAATAATGAAAGAAATACTTTTGATAGAAACAATAATGAGAGAAATTATGTTGATAGAACTAATAATGAACGAAATTTTTTAGATAGAAATAATAATGAGAGAAGTAATAATGAGAGATTTAATAATGAGAGATTTAATAATGATAGAAATAATAACGATAGAAATAATAATAATGAGAGATTTAATAACGATAGAAATAATAATAATGAGAGATTTAATAATGAAAGATTTAACAATGATAGAACTAATAACGAAAGAAATTTTATAGATAGAAATAATAATGATAGGAATAATAATGATAGAAATAATAATGTGAGATACAATAATGAAAGAAATTTTATTAATAATGGAGAAAGAAATTTTGCTAATTAGAATAATTTTGATAGATCAAATAATGAAAGAAATTTTAATAATTAATAAGCATCTAGAAATTTTACTGGGGGAAATGATAAAAATTTTAATGAAAGAACATTTGCTAATAATGAAAAATATCCAAATAACAAATAGATTGTTGCAGGTTAAAATGATAGAAAATTTGTTTCAGAAAAGAATGATGATAATGATTAAAACTTTGAAAATGAAGATAAAAACGAGTCTAAATAATATAAAGGATTTTAAAGATCAGATTATACAAAATATCAAAATTTGAAGGGTTAATAAAAGTGAATATTATATATATTATGAATAATAATATTGAAATATTTAGGATTAAACACATTTAATATCTCATTTAGAAATTTATTTATTGATCTTAAAATAATTTAAAATCAATAAATAAATAATATTATAATCCAATATTTAAATAACATTTATAACTTTTAATTAAACTTATAGAAAAGAAAAACATCTTCAACAAACTGAAATTAATAATTTTAAAATAAGATTTCTGATATATTAACTCTAATAATTAATTATTTTTATATTCTAAATAATATAAGAGAGAGGAATTTTTATTTAATTTTAATTTGAAATTTGTTAGAGTCTGAAAAAAATAGAAAACTTGAGGTAATATAGTAAAATAGGATTTTAATAATATCTATTTCACGATTAATTTCATAAAGGTTTTAAAATTGAAATTTTTAACATGAAATTAAAAAAATCAGAGTAATGAGAAATCAGAAAATTCTAGGTTTTTATAATTTAATTGAATAAGAATTAAAAAGTGATTAAAATCTTTTAGTTTATAAATTAGAATAATGAAAAAATGGATTAAATTAAAGAATTTGAATATAGTGGAAAAGAAGTGTTGTTTGATGAAATGAAACAAAATACATTTATCAGATTTAATTAAGGGGTATGCGTAATTTATTTTAATTTGATTTTGATTAAATATTTTAAAATTTAGCATATTAGTAATATAAAAATAATATGACAGAAATAAGCACATAGATTAATGTGAAGAATCATGAAAGAACTAAATAACCATCAATCTTAAAATGCATAGCAACAATTCTAGAAGAGATAGTTTAAGAAACAGACAAGTTAGATTCTTAATCAACACCTTTCCATGCTTCGAAAATACCTGCAATAACACTTGAAAATTATTTAATTCGTATAGCAAAGTATGCAAAATGCACTGATGAATGTTTCGTTATAGCATTAATTTACTTGGATAAAGTTTAAGAATTACATCCTGACATTTTATTAAATAGCCATTGTGTTCATAGGTATTTAAATAATTGAAAATTAGGTTTCTAATGATTGCAATAGTTTTAGCCATTAAATTTCAAGATGATGACTATTATAGAAATGACTATTATTCAAAAATAGCTGGCATCACTTTAAAAGAGCTGAACTAATTAGAATCAGAATTATTAGAACTACTAAATTATGACTTATTTATTTCAAAAGATATCTACAATATTTACTTAGAAAAGTTGAGACAATATCAAGAATAATGAAATGCCATGTGTTTAATTTTTTGTTTGTTTTTGATATAAAATTTTAATTATTTTTAATTAATGCCTAAAGTTGGAGGAAGAAGGGTATTATGTAAATGTATTAAAATACTAGAAAAAAACAAGAACTCATAAAGAAGCAACAGAAGAAGATCTTGATTTGGTTGGATAAACACCAAAAGGTTTTGATTTAATATCTATTCTTAAGCATTCATATTAAAAAGAGGAAAAGTCTCATCTACGATTCGTTAGTTGATTGATGATTATAGAGATGTTATGTATCCATTTACAACCATGAATCTATAAGAATCGGATAAAACTAAAATGAAAGATTACATAAAGGCAGCTGGTTACTATTTAATATCACATATGATAATTATGACACAAACTAATAAAAGTATTCAATGACACAATAAATTAGATTCATATATAAGATTTATCTAAAATCCTAGAGGACCTACATTTACATTTCGTATTCTTAAATATGCAAATCGAAATGAAGTTCTAAATGCATAAAGAAAGTTCAAATCTTTTTCTAGGGTGTTTTCACCTCCTTTGCTTGTGATGAATGGATTTTAGACTGATTTTTAGACTGATGATCCCAAAAAGCCAAATAGCGATTAAATTAAACTGGTAGGTAATATGATTTAATCAATGTTTCCTGCTATTAATGTATAAAATACAAATCCAAAAACATAAAAAAGAGTTATATTGTTTTCATATAAAAATGATAAGATTTATATAAGACATTATTACATAAGTTTTAATTTAAAAGGAATTGATAAAAAAATGAAAAAAATAATTAAAGCAAATAAATTACCTAATTTATCAAAATACAATAGCTTTGCTGACTTTTTGTAAAATAATCATTAAATGTTTGCTTCAGATACAGAATAATCTGATTTAGAAGAATTGGAAATTGAAAACAAATAACATAAAAAGCAATAAATGAGTATAAGATTACATGAAGTTGGACCTAGATTAGAATTAAAGCTTTATAAAATAGAAGAAGGTTTTATGTAGGGAAATGTTGTTTATAATAGAGTTGGTAAATTCATATTAATATATTCTTAGTATCAAAAACTAATAAAGCAGTTGAAAAATTGAGAAAAATTAAAAGAAGAAAGATGTTATTAAAACATAAAAGAAGAGAAGAATAAGAATAAAATTTATAGAAAAAAACTAGAAAACAAGATATCGAAGAATTCGATAATGTTAATAAAAAGGTTAAATAGTCATCATAATGATCAATTAATTTTTATTTTATTTAGTAAATTTTAGAGTAATAATTTTTTATAAATTACTTTTTTTAATATTAAGATTAAATAATAAATTTTATTTCAGAGAAATATTTCATATAAATTTTAAAACAAAATTATTAAAATTTTCCAATTCATTAATTATATAATATTTATAAATTTTTCAATATTTTTTCCGTTCTTAATATAATTAAATCAATTTTATAATTTCAGTTTAATTGCTTAAAGCTGTCTAGCATTTTGGATTTCTCATTTTTTACAAACGCGATAAAATTTCAATATAATTAAAGAAGTAAAAGACCCATTAAATTATTAATATTAGAAAAAATGATTTTCCTAAAATTAAGTTAATTAGTTGAGATCTTACCAATAATCTAAAGATTGCCGTAGCAGTATCAGTTGACAACTAATTAAAAAATTTTTGTTTTGCAAGATAATAATTAATAATTTGAATTTTTTTTTTATTAGATTAAGTTACATATCATATTTAATTTAAGGGCCTTTTTCATTCGATCTCTTCTCTTAAGGAATCAATTTCTTTTTTAAGACTTAATTCTGATTTTTGGTCTGTTTAATCATTAGATTACTTTCTATTATTTATTATTTTTTTTTATTCTGGATTTAACTTATTTGGAGTTTTTTCTTCATTTGTAATTGATTTATTCAAACCCTAAATCTAGTTCTGCGACATAAATATGAATCTAATTTTAATTAAAAGAATTAATGTCTATAATCGTAAATTTTTTTAATGACATAATCACCAAAAACGCTTTATACAATTCTCAAAAGTCGTATACAAAGGAACATTATTTCGAGAATTAAGTGATTAAATAAATAAATTTTATGATGTTTTGATTACATTCTTCCTTTTAATTAAACTCCAATATATTTTGAAATTGGTTCTCTAATTAATAACTTTAGAAAATAATATAATTTTTGCTCGAAAGTTTAAATTAGAGAACCTACTTTAGTTTTTTTTGGGTATTTATATTTAATTTTATTTTATAAAAATTAAATAAATAATTTTAAAACAAACCCTTCATAAAACTTAAATTTATCATCAAAGTAGTATTTCTATTGAAAAACAGTAATAAATAAACTAATTAAAGTTACACACATCAAAATCAATTCAAGAATACTGGTTAATTAATTTTCTTCTAAAACTTACGAGAATAAAAAGTTATAAAATTCAATTTGAAAATAAAAAGCTATAATAATTTTAATAAGTATTC